>APFE030984341.1:72160-170519 GCA_000404065.3 Pinus taeda
CCGACCTAACAATAATAATATAAAGCCACAAAAATAACAATAGAGGGATTTTATGGGGCACAGTAATAACAATATGGGTATCATAGGGGAACAACAATATTAATAAGGGATACAACTACAATACTAATGGGGTAATCACTAGTATAGGGACCTAACATTTACATTCCAAAGTGGTTGCATATGTACCTTCAGCCTCAGTAAAAGATGTCTTAACTCAGCCAGATAATGATGGAAGTAGGGCTAAATGGATTGAAAAATTCATAGATTTTAACATAGAGGTTAAGCCCATTAAGCTTGTCAAAGACCAGGGCTTGGCTAAACTTATGTCTGAAGAAAATTGCAACTTGCTAGACATAAATTGCATAAATCCATATTCGGATGATGAGCAGACAGAGGGAGCAGCAGAAGAACAAAAGTAGAAGCAGTCTCTAGCTGAAAATCTAGCCACCTGTGAATGGTATTCTAGCATAGTTCATTTTTTGCAAAATCTAGAAGTCTCTCTAGGGTTTAGCTCAAGTCAAGCCCGAGCCATTAAAATCAAATCAGCCAAATTTTGCATAAATAAAAATCTGCTTTATTGGAAAGACCCATCAGGAATCCTCTTGAAATGTCTAGATAAAGAACAATCTGTGGAAGTCATACACCAGTTCCATTCTAGCATCTATGGAGGGCATCATTATTGGAAAACCATAGCCCACAAAGTCCTGATGGCTGGGTATTATTGGCCTACTCTTTTCTCTCATGTGTTTTCTTTTGTGAAATCTTGTGACAAGTGTTAGAGGTTTGTAGGAAGACAGCAACTAAAATCTCTGCCCTTGAAGCCAGTACATGTCAATGGTCCCTTCCAACAGTGGGGCTTGGACTTTATAGGTGAGATCAACCCACATTCTAGTGGCCAACACAAATGGATCTTAGTAGCCACTGATTATTTCACCAAGTGGATTGAGGCTATACCCACTAAGAATGCTAATCATCAAGTTGTCATAAAGTTCTTGAATGAGAATATTTTCACTAGATTTGCTTGCCCAACCAAACTAGTCACTAATAATGTAGCAGATTTCAAGGCAAAAGAATTGGTGGACATGACTGAATCCATGGGCATTCAAGTGGTGCATTCTACCTCATATTATCCTCAAGGTAATGGCCTGGTAGAATCATCTAACAAGAGTCTGGTAAGGGTAATCAAAACTGTTAGAGGACAACAAAAAGAGATGGGATCCCAAGTTGAAGTTTGCACTATGGGCTGATAGAGTTACCATCAAAAGTTCCATTTGGAAATCTCCATTTAAACTGGTTTATGGCACCGATGTTCATTTCCCTATCCAGCTGATTCTCCCTGTGGCTAAATTCTTGCAAGAAGAACAAGATGAAGAGAATGACATGGTAAGAAGAATGAATAACCTAGTTGAACTATAATAGATCAGAGTGCAGCTGGTTGAGAAGTCAAAGGCTCATCAGAAGAAAATCAAAGAAACCTTTGACAGGAAGGCAAAAGTGGACAATTTCCAAGTTGGTGATTGGGTGCTTAAATGGGACGCATTTAAAGAAAAGAAAGGTAATCATGGCAAGTTTGACTCCTTATGGACAGGTCTGTTTTTCATCACTCAAATTCGGCAAAACAATACATTCATTCTGCACAGTCTGGAAGGAGGAGATACCTTTGATAGCCCAGTAAATGGGCGATTCTTGAAACTTATTTCGTTTAAGGCTTTAAATTCTTGTTATTGTAAATATGTTTTTCCAGTTTTTATTTCATTACAAAATAGACTCCATGCCCAATGTAACACTAGGAGGAAGATTTGATTTTGTTTTTTACATGGAAGGCATTAATCTGTGATCCTTGAAACCTCACAGGGAGGGTTTCATCCCCAGAAGGAGCCAGTCTTAGCCTCACTAGCACTAGGCCCAAAATTGGATCCATATATGTTCTTAAAGTTTCCAAATTTGCTTACAATCATCCCATGGGATCCAAAAATGCTCTTGAAATCTTCAACATTTGCTCTAAATCATCTAAAGGTCAAAATCAACACAAGAGGAAAGCCCTTGGAAGGGCGGAAATACCCTATCGAGAGGCAAAAACGCTTGAAAACCATGAAAAACCCACAATCACAGGCTTAAACAATGAAAGAACAACAGCCATTAGATCTAGACAATCAACAGCCCAGATCTAAGCAGCTAATCTCAATCAGCCGAGCAGAGAGGACAACTTAAGGTTGGGCATGAGACACCACCGATCAGCGATCGTTAATGATCGGATCGACAGGTCACATCGGTGGAGGCATACTGGCGATTACAATATGGAATGAGTGATTGCGATCAGCGATTAAACATGGACTATCAATTGCGCACGCAGATCGACGGTCCACATCGCATTGGCAGATCGCAATCGAGGAAACCAAGGGGCAGAGCCTTTACACCCTCATGTGTGTGGTGCAATGATATAGACCCAACAATGTTATAAACAATATTTCATAACAGTATTATAATTTTTTCGATCCGCCAGAACCATTTTTTAATGATTTTCAATGTTTTAATGCATTTTTGAAACACAAAAGAAATCGCAAAACCGACAGGATTTCGGGGGAGCCAAAGGCGGTAAGTGGTTTAGGCCAAACTCCACCCGATTCCATACAGCAGCCGCCATGTGTCCAGGACGAGGAGAGAAAAAACCGCCCGAACTCCAGTACAAAAGAGGCGCCTGAAATGGATCACCACTGTTGGATCTAGGACTCCCAGATCAACGGTGGAGATGTGTTATCACTGCAAGGGTGGACCCGAGAGGAGAATAAGCCATATCTAAGGATTTTTTAAGTTCGAAAAGGACAGAGATGGATGGGGTTTTACAATGTTGCTATGTTTTTTTTGCGTTTAACAAAAAAACAGTCATTCTAAATATTTAAAGGGAAAAAAGAGGCCCGATAGCCCTTCCATCATAGCATAGCTCACCCTAAACAGAAACAGTCACGGAGCACGTGTAGCTAGCCCAAAACAAAATCGGCCATGAGGCATCAACAATGCAGCTTATCCAAAACCAACAAACATTATGGGGCATCTTTGGCACGAGAGAGCTCCCAGACAATGCAACAAACTATCCAAAATATCTGAATGTGGTTATTCTTCTACCAGAAGAAGAAACCTCTGAACCATGCTTGCCTAGTCAGAGATCAAACAGTTAAACAAGACAGACGGATAGATTAAGACCTCTCAAGCCTCAAAAGACTCAGCATCATTGTAAAGAGCTATAAATAGCTAAAAGAAAAATGTATTAGAGGTTCAACTTCTGGAGATTGTTCCTCCTCTGTTCCTTCAAGCTTCTCATCTTCATTCTAGCAATATAAGCTTCTTTTACTATTATATGTTCAATGTCCATTTTCTCTGTTGTTCTATTCTTGCACTTGAATAGGTTATTCAGGTTTTCTATTGTGTCTAACGCCAAATAACTGTCATCTTATCTCTACATTGATAAATTAGATTTGCAAGTCTCATTTGCTTCTTATAGCTAGCCATTCATATGTGTCGATATATGTAATCTGCTAGTACAATCAGTATTCTCCATCTATCCATTAAATCTATAAATTATTGAGCATTAGTGGTCTAAAGCCTTATATTGTTGAGGGCGTTCATGCATTTCTTGAGTGAGAATAGAGATGAAATAATTATCTGACTTGATCCAAATCATCATCCATTCCAATAGTTCTGAGAACAATATTGAAGATTATATGTTACCAGGCATCTCCAAGCTGCAACGTAGGAGATTTTCTTGGAGTAATAACACCACCATCGTGATCCCTCCCCCCGATGGTGAGATGATGGACACCATAGGCCATATCCTTTACCTATCGTCATTCTTAAGTTCCTCACAGGCAAACCTTTCTCAGGTTTCTGCACACTCTTCTATCGAACCTCTTTGGACAGAATCCCAAGTCTCAACATTTGTAGATCCTCCATCTACCAACTCGTCGTCTACCATTCCATATGATGTGTATGCAAACGTTATTTCTTAGGTTTATGCACCAAGTACCACCACCGCATCATGTAGTCACTCTTCCTCCCATCCACCCATCTTCCATTCTGACGAGGACATCATGGAAGCTATGTTTACCCCTAATTACGCTTGCACTTAGGTAAGGGGGCATTTTTTTTGGAGAATTTTGAAGGCCATTTCCTTCTTAATTCTTCCAGTGCATTCTACCTCAAGAAATGTCGCTCATAGCACATCCCTTTGATTTGCATGTCTTTATTTCTATCATGAAGTTTGGTAGATTGCATCATCTCATCTTTTGTCTTTTGCACCTTTCATATGGATCCATCATCCACACCGTATATCGGTCATGCCGACAGTGCGATTTGCTTCTCTCGGAATCTAGCCTCAGTAGCCTAGGCCATTTTTACCCCCTTGCATATAGTAGTCCTTTCAAACAGCATGTGCGTTGGATTTGCCACCAAAACCAAGCTGAATATGATGCACTGATAGGTTTGTTAGTTGATGCCCTCTCTCATCACATCCTTCATCTTCATGTTCGTTTAGATTCCTTCCTAATTGTCATGCAATTGAATGGTGTGTATCATGCACATAACCAAGTCCTATTTAGAAAATATCTGCAAGTTAAGCTGTTGGTACGTGAATTTGAAACCATTACTTTCAGCCATGTTCCTAGAGCCAAAAATAATTATGTATATACCATTCCAAATAAAATTCTAGATTGGCATTTATCACATGTATACCATAGAAGAAAACCATAAATGAAACACATGGAAAACCATCATCATCATATAACAATGCATAATCATATTATGTATCACATAACACATATAATTGTTTGGAGCCCATAACTCTAAATACATCCAATATGCCCATAGCATACTGGAGGTCAAATAGGTGCCTACATCACCTTTAGAGGATATCTGGTCAATTTGGGGCAAGATACTTGAGTCCCTTTTTCAAGCACTTGGAACACAATGACACTCCACAAAATCTGCTTGCTAGGGGGGCATCATTCCCACCTTTGCATACCAGATCAGCATCCCATGCTTGGGGGCATGATGGTTTTCCCCTAGCCATCTTCTCAATTGATTAACATAAGTCTCAGCCTAGATCCCACTGGATCTAGGTATGGTCGATTATCCTCCCATTCCTTGGATAGTTTGTCCTACTAACCTCTCCAGCGAGCCATATGCACATCACATATTGTAGATGTTTGATACCATATCTTCAAATATTCTACTCTATGTCCACATATTCCCCATGTCTGACTTCGTGGGTGAGGATGATTCTAGACCTCCTCTAGTAGTTCATTCTAATTTTCCTCTTCCATTAATTCTTCACCAGGAACCATCATTCCAAGAAGCATTAAGGCCATCTTTAAACAAGTAAGGCCACTTGCTTGAAAGTTGTAGATCCTGATTTCGATGATCAGTTTTTTTGCTATGATATCCACAAGATTTAAGGCATTCTCCTCCTCTCAAATTGGCGAGAAAATGTCATTTTATAGAAAAACCCACATTTTTTCTGTTGCTTGTTGCAACCAAATCGTAGCTCAGTTTGACAAACCGTCAACACCATTGGAAAACTCTCATTGAGTGTTATAATGGGTCTTTCTTATTTTTTGATGATTTGACACTTCACCAAGAATTCCATCAGTCACATTAATATTTCCCCTCGTGCCCTAGTTGAGGATCCTCATTGCCTCACCTATAGCAGGCCCTATTCTGTCAACATTAGCTCATTTATTCTAGAAGAATGACCTAGAGCGAGGTGTATCTTAGTTCCAGCTTCCATTCTTGTTTGGTACCTCAGATCGAGCAAAGGGACTCATCATTTCCCTTTTAATTGCTTGTTTCATGTTTGTGATCCATACACTTGATGGTCTAGTGATGCAGTAGATTGTACCAGTGATTCCTGGGTGTGTGTGAGATGTTTTAGACCTCATGATGGGGTGGCCCTTCAGGTAGCCCCCCACATGCCCAGATGCATTCCTATTATGATACAACATCATAAGCAGTTCTATAGATTTGATGAGTTCGGTTTCTACCAATTGCACTATTCATAGCATGCTCATCTCCTTCAGATGATCCATTCAGTTTTCCAGAGCCCTTCCCTGTTCAGCAGGGCTTCTTCATTTATTTTACCCTCCCTTCCCCCTATTTTTGAGGGAAGGGCCTTTGTATCTCATGTACTCAGATATTATTATATTTAGTCCTGGCTCATATTTTTCCAGGTGCATTATGTATATGGGACACATTGTATTATTTTCTAGCTCTGTTATGCAAGCATGTCATGTACCATTCAACATGTACTTCATTGCTTAGTTTTATGTTTTTGTGCGCGCCATTATTTTTGTACTAAGTTGTCTCGGCATGTATGGGCATGCCTTCCCCACCTCATTGAGGTCCAATACCACAACATAAAAGGAGACTTGCATTTGTCTCGCCCCTTCTGTCCCTATCCTCTCTTGCATCAGCTTTATTGGTCTCCCTCTCTCTCTCTCTCTTAATCCCCTATGTTGTCTAATGATTGTGTCTTTACAACGTACTTCGGTCATACGCTTTTCTCCCAACACTTGAACGTTGGGGGGAAATATGTTATCACCAAAAAATTGATCATCTAGCCTAATTTACTAGATGGATCCAAGTACACCATGTAAATCCAATTTTACCATAGTAAAATTTCTTTCACAGTGAGAAATTACTTAATTAACCACCTTTGTTAAGCAATTTATAGTTAAACCCATGAAGAATAATTAAATAAATCACCATTTATTTGATTTTCTTCCAGGAATAATTAATTAAACCATTTTTCAATTATTATTCCTTGTCATATTTGAGCCAATTATGAAAAATCAACAGATAAATCATTAATTATCGTATTTTTCTATAATGATAATTAATTAATCACTAATTGATTGTTATTCTTTGTCAAATTTGACTAAATCCCTTAGGAATAATGAAGTAAATCATTATTTGTTTATTATTCCTTGACTAGTTTCTTGAGATGATAAATAAATCATTTATTTATTTATTATTTCTAAATAAAAGTTTAAATACTTTTTCCCTCGTAAACAAATATAATAAAATATACAAGTGATTATTCCAAGAATGGGGTTAATAATATTTTATTATTGCTCATTATTCAAGGATAACTCAATATTTTGTTATAAATAGAAGGGTTTTTCGTTCATTATTCACTTTTGATTATTTTCATTGTTGCACTCACTATTGCAACTCAAATTATTTTCATTCTTGCACACCATATTTTTGTTGGGTTTACACATTATAGAGGAGAGAGACTCTACACAAGCTAAAGAAGTTTGTGGATAGCCAAGTACCCATCCCATAGAGGGGGAATGGTAACATTTATTTGTTCCCTTCACAGGAGTTATAATAAAAATTATCTTTGTATATCTGGTTTCCATTGGATGATTGGAGTTATTACTATTTCTGTTTGTTGTTTAACTATGATTGTGGCATAGATCAGAATTTTGGCAGGTTTTGTTTCTATCAGTTGTTGTAGATCTACAATGTTTAGCAACCATTTATATTATTGAGATTGTTTGTCATCCACAATATTAAGTGGGTTCTTTTTGTACATCTTTGAGAACAAAACACTACAACATAGAGAGAGATCAGAAGTTTGATTTTCTGAAGTAGAGAAGCTACTAGAGAGTACAAGGAAGAGAGGGAAAAATGACATCCAGAGAGAGGCTAACACTGGCCCACATAGAGCTGATGCAGTGGTAGCTCAGAGCCTAGAGGAAGATCGAATTCTTACTGGGGAGATCTATTTCAGAAGCCGGGAGCTAGGGTGTGAGACCGGGAGGCTAGAAATCAAAGTTTATATGCAACAGAGGATCCAAAGGAAGAGTAGTGTAGTCCCCAGCAGAAGTGACACAAAAACTGCGTAGGGTTGATGTAGATCTATGCAGATTTAGATGCAGAAGGGATGGAGAGCCTCCCTCAAGCGAGATTAGGGTTAGATTCTTCCATTGACAAGGTGAGATCAGCTCACTATTTTTTTTGTCCAGTTTCTCTCTATATAGGATGTCCAGTTGGGCTTCCAATGAATTGTACTTAGATGTACTACTGCATAATGATAAAACCATTAGAGCTGCTACACCAGTTTTTCAGCATTGGGTTTTTTCAGGGACATTTGTTCAAAAATAATTGTGTCATTATGTTGTATCTTTTTCCTATTCAGTTCTTCTTCAGTTCCTGCTCAGGTTCTTGTTTCAGAATATTATTTTAAATAGTGACTGTTGTAGTTGTATTTACTTCGATATTTACCATAGAACACAATAAATAACTTGTATGCTTTAACAAGTAGGAGAAGTAACATCAGTTTGTTGCCAGTGGATTTTGGGTTTAGGAATTTTCACACCTCCTGCATTATGCTCTGATCTTATGAGAGATAGAGTGTACCTATCAAGGCCTTGGGTAATGTGAAAATGTTTCCTATGATGAGTGATTTTTATCAATTTGGATCTCTCCTTATAAAGAACTCTTAAAATGGAGTATTATCCTTGTACTAATTGGACAATTATGAATACCTCCCTAGTTAAGAAGGAGTGTTGGAAATTGTAACTAGTTTCGGTCTTCATAATTGTCATTTGTCTTATGTCATCATGAAATTCTTATGTATTGATTAAAATAAAAAAGAAAATGTAAAAGAAAAATTGTTTATAAAGCACGAGTTTCATGATTATGTTATTTGGTCAATAGTTCAAGCATCCATTGTATGATTTTAGGTTTGTATTATGAGTCAATGTCATTAATACATGGTTGGGCACTTGGATCAATTAAAGAAATATTATTTTTTATAATTGTAAGTTTCGAAGAGGGATCCATAAGACAATTCGTCCAATCTTGCTAAGTCAGCCCAAAAAGGGTTATTTGAGTGAGTCGGAAGGCTATAAAAATAGAGGAGGCTTGACCTCATTTGGAACACACTCACATAATGTCTTTCCATCTATGACTAAACGAAGTGTGAAGGTTCTTAGAGGCTAGAAGAGCCATACAAAGGGAGGCAGAGAAGTTATTTTGAAAGTCTGATGTTATCATGTGAAAGTATCCTAAAATGTTTAAAGTTTCCTCAGTCTCAAATTGTAGAAGGATATTACAATGACCTAAAGACTAAAAGAGCCTCGTCTTGCAAAGTTTATGCTTCATTATTATTGAATACATTGTGTGGAAGGGCATGATGGTAGACTTGGTGAGAGCCATAGTTTAGGTTTAGGGTCTTGGAAGTCTCCTTTGAAGTTGATAAGAAGAGAAGTTTTGGCGTAGAGCCTATATCTTGTGTTCACGTGATGTTTATTGTTTTTGGAATTTATCTAATGATGATAACATAATAATAATAATAAAGAATAAAATCATAAAATAACAAGTAACTATCATCTAAGGAAAATTTTAAATTACAGATGCTTCTCTAATCAATTTTATAATAGTAAACTGGTGTGCCCTAACTAATGATCATGGAAGACAAAGGTATGTGATATTTGAGGTATGTATATTATTTTATATAGGGTCTATATAAAGAAATGAGTTAGGGCTTTTGTTGCATGTTTTAACTTTCTGAACCTAGGAATCTAGGGATTGAAAACCCTAGATGGAACTAAAATAGGAAAAAACCTAATGAGAAACCCTAATCTATTTATTCCCTCATATAAACCTAGCAGTGTGAGAAGATAACTTGAAGGTCAAAGGAGATCACATTTTTGAGAAAAATATGATTAGCTGGAAACTTGGGAAGGCTCAATATAATTCCTTCATTAAAATAAATATATTAAAAGTGATGTGCAAAAATAATGGCCTAGAACCTATCTTAAGATTGAAGAATATAGCTCCATGAAAAGGAAGTAGGCTCAATATGATGAGATGCAGAGAAAAGAGGGATACTGAAGCTATTAAGAACCAAAAATTGATACTATTATGAAGAGAAGCTAGAAAGCTTGTGGATATGACTTCCCAAATAGAAAAAAAGTTAGGAATCACCTCTAGATTTGAGGGCGCATAAATAAGTTTTCTTGAATAGGAGAAAGGATCTATTCTCAAGTTAAAAAGGATAATAGGGATCTTTGGTTGAAAGGGAGTGATGTTGGACATTACATGTGAATTATTTGCTTCATATGTCAAGCACTTGACCGAGACTAACAACCGTAAGTATAAGTGAAGGCCTTGGAAAGAGAATGATAGGGGATTGGATAAGAATTTATGGTTTCATTGATGATAGAACATCCAAGAAAGGAAAGGGACTGACACTCTTCGAGGACGTGACATGTATCCAAGATACGATTGGGTGAAGAGGACTGATATTCTTTGATAATTTAGGGCCAATAATCCAAGATAAGAATAGTCCTAAAAGAACATACTTTGTGGACATCTAGATGGGGTATATGCCTTGTAGAGGTAGTGTATTATCACACATGAATCCTCCAAGAATAATTGTCTTGAATGAATTAAAGCATATCTATTTATGCCTCAAAGATAGTGTTGGTTGATCATAATGTTGATGCTTACAGTTGGATTATCAATCTAACTCTTCTTCTGAGAAATTTTCAAAGGGAGTATTGTCCTTACACTAGTTGGACAATTATGAATACCTTCCTAGTTAAGAAGGATTTTTGAAGAATGTAATTAGTTTTGGCCTTCATAATTGTCATTTGACCCATGTAATGATGTCAATATTATTTTGAGAAATTAAATAATGTAAATAATTAAAAAGAAAATTATTTTTAGAGCATGGGTTTCATGCTCAAGTCATTTTTTCATTAGTTCAAGCATCCATTAAATGCTCCTAGGGTTTTTCGTTAGTCAAGAGTCATTGTCACTTTCTAATAGACCCTTGTGGGAACTTGTATGAAGAAAAAGATATTTTATTTTGTTTTTGGTAATGTCCAGAGGGATCGTAAGACCAATTCGTCTAGCCAAGTAAGGTAGCCCTGGAGTGGGCTTAAAGAGCCACTTGGAAGGTTATATAAAGGAGGAAATTTGACCTCCTTAGACAGATATCAAGCATCAATTTTAGGTTCAATCTACACTTATGAAGACGTGTGAAATATCCAAGAAAAGAAGGAGAATGCCAATGAAAGAATGAATAAGCTTTAGAAGAAATCAAACGTTTGAAATTTGTCACTTGTTGACCACAAAAGTGAGTGCCCTAGGGTTTATAAGGTCCAAAATGTAAGAAGAAATTTTCATACTAGTTGGATAATTACGGAAGACTGGAAGATGTTGCTTCGCTATTCTTGGAAGAGCCTTTTATTTTTTTACAGAAGAAAGGGTGGCTAGCTAGTTTGATTTTTGGTGGGATCCCTGGTCTATGGTTTGGCCTTGGAAGTCTCCTTTGAAACTTATTCTATAAGAAGATAATTTCTTTTTGTTTTTCCCCTTGGAGGGTTTTTCCCTGGCTTGGAGCCTATATCTCATGTTCATGTGATCTTCATTGTTTTTCTTTTTGCATCTATTTGATGATAAGATCATAAGAATAAACAAAACAAGAATAATATAATGTCACAGATAATGTCAAATAAAGGAAAGGTGAATTAATATGTTTCCTTAATGAATTTTCCAACAAATCCAAGTCCCCTTTTATCTTTATCCAATGATCCCTTTAGGGGGATATAAATGTGTTTGTTATATTTATTTATTTACAATTTTTTCATATTTGAATCTTATATATGTAATATAGTATATGAAATAAGGAAATAGGTTCAAGAAAGTGCAACGAAAAAAGTGAATAAATGGACATATTTTCAATATTTGGTAATAAAATAAATACCTAATAACAATAATGAAAAATTGAATGCTAAATGTAATCTTACCATTTTGAGCTATTTTCTTCTGATAGTTCTTCCACTTTAGCATCTTAATTGATACTACTTATCTTGCTCATATTCATGAAACAAATGAGGAAAAATTAAATTAAATTTGACCAAATATTAAATTTAATTTCATGAATAAATAATAATTAAAAAGCATTAGAGTGCATGAATACTTGAATGAGATCCTCTTGGTTTCGAGAATAAATTATTGGAGTAGTTTAATCTTGGAGTAAAACGCCCTCCACTCGACAAAGCAACAACAAAGTCAACATTGACGTTTTTGTTGCTTTGTTGAATTGAGGGTGTTTTTCTCCAATATTATCAAAATCCTAATTTGTTCTCTACTTAACATTGCCAACCACATGAAGGTGGAAGCTCTCATGGCCCCTCTCCCCCTCACATCACTCTCAAATCCCTAGTACCCAATCTATCTACTAGGAAATAATTGAAAGAAAGACATTAAGAAACATAGAGAAACAGCTAGAAAACATTCATTCATTCATTCGTATATCCACAAAATATTTCATCTCAATAAATTTTATCATAAAAACTATGTTTACATAATACAAAACAAGGTCGTATACATAAAGAAACATATAACAATTTTTCATTAACATATAGCATCCATCCATCCATTCATTCATTCATTCATTCATTCATCATAGACATAAAATAATTCATCCAAATAAATTTTGTCATCAAAAATATGTTTTCATAATATGGTACGTGATGTTTCTAATGATATAACTAGTACAATAATTTATTTTTATTTTTCTTTATTTTTGACATCCTGGTCATGTACTTATGATGTCACCGAGGCTTCCACAAGAGGGGTGGATCATGTCTATATTAAGAAAGAAATGTTAAATTGATATATTTTTAATTATTGTTACAAGTATTTCATCAATAAAAAGAGCATTAGAGTTTTCTTTACCTCATGCAATAGTTGACAATGTTTGAATGGCTACTTGTTCTCCTATTCTAGTACATGATCCTCATGTATGACACTCTCTACCATTGGCAATTGGCTCGTTGTGTCCCTATGTTGTGGTGTGATATCTTCCAAAAAACCATATATAAGAAACAAATGTTTTCTCAATTAGATAATGTAAAAGTTAAAAATGAAACATTCATAATTTCACTTATGACATAAAAAAATCGCTTTAAAATATGGTTATTACCTAATATCTCTAAAGATAATGGTTGAACATGTTGATCGTATCTTTAATCTCAGGACTTTTATTTCTAATGTGAATCATGAACAAGTTCGTTGTCTATTCTAACCACAATCTTATTGGTTGTTATGATTGGGTCTGGAGAAATGAACAACTCATCATCATCAAACAAATCAACATCACTATCATCATGTCCCCCTAACTACATATTTCAACAAAAGAAAATATTTTTTAATTATCTAAAAAAATAATCCATCTTACATTAATTTATTTCAATTATTTAAATAAATAATCTCTTACCTTCTTTTCAAACCCTACCAATATTTCTAAAATATATCTTTAGCAAAAGAAAACATTTTATTTTCGTGTCGTGAACATTCCTAAAATTAGTGAAATAAAGAAAACATTCGTTTTCCTTTCATAACATTCTTGGAAATGGTGAAATAAATAGGTTGCAATAACCTATCTTGCATATAGTATAGATAGCACGGAAAGAAGTAAAAAAGAGATAGAGATGAAGCATTGTTGATTACTATCAGACAAATTATATGAAACAATGGCCATTAAACCTCACTTTATACAACTTTGATCATCCTAAAGGAGGAACCACTCCCATGCAACGTGCCTGCATTAAATTATGATGAAATGAAGTGGAGGAGAAACAAGTGAATTCTACCCTTCTTACGGTCGAAAATACTTCTACAATTAAGGTGGCCAAGAATCCCATATTACATGAGAAAACCAAGAATATCAAGATAAAATACCATCTGATTCAATATCATGTAAAGGGAACTACTATTCATTTGAGACATTGTTCCACAAATGAAAAAATTGTTGACATCTTCGCCAAATCACTTGGAAGAGAAATTTTTGAAAATCTTAAAATGATGCTTGGACTCAAAAACACCCATTCAAATTAAGTGGGGAATGTTAGATATATAATCCTTTAGATTTGTTGTTGTTTTAAATAATTTGGAGGTACGTGAAATGAACAGTCTTAAGGAAGAACAATAGTCCCTCGTGGAATGTGAAGAAAGTAGCCACTTCCTTTTGTATATATGCATGCTTTGAGTTACCGAACATCACAAAAATGTGGATTTATTCCTTTTTCCATCTTGATTTTCTTAGAATCCATGGCACATACATTTCTATATTCCCTAGCGGTTGTAACGCATAAATGTCTCATCACTTTCAAAGGAATGACATAAATTTTCACTCGTAAATCTAGCATATAGTTGTTGCTTCTACCAAATTGACTTCCCTGTCATCTAGTTAAATTAATATCTACACAAGATCAAAAGATTGAAATTCACTCAAAAGTGCCATTTCAATTCAAGTATTGTAAAAACTAGAATTAGTAGGCAATGGAATGTACAATTAAATTTCTTTCTAGCACAAGCAAGTTCACAAAGATTTCAATGTATTAGATACAAAAGTTCTTTGATATAAATTATAAATTATTTCAATGCTTTTAGTAATTTTGTTGAAGGTGGTAACTAAATAGAAATTGAACATGTAAGCAATGGGTAACACCACAAGATCACAACTACATTTTCCATTGTTGGAATTTGTAACTAGTTTCAGTCTTCATAATTTCCATTTGACTCATGTCATGATGTAATTCTAATGTAAAAAGGAGAAAGGAAAATAATGTAAAGAATAAAAATAAACTATATTTTGAGAATGGGTTCCATGCTCTACTTATTTTTCATTAGATATCCTTAGTTTTTCATGAGGCAAAGAGTACTTTTTATTGAAAAGACCAATTTGAGGACTTATACAAATTTTCTTTATTTTCATTTCAAGTTATAAATGGTATGTTCAGTAATTAGGGTTTTGTAAGACTAGAATCTAGGGTTTGAAAGTTTTTGGCATCTATGGATTGAAAATCCTAGAGGAGACTTGAATTATAAAAACTTATTAAGTAATCCTAACCCTAATATGGTTTTTCTCTCACAAAAAATCTAACTACTAAATTTTAGGGTTTACAAGGAAGATCTAGGGGCTTATGGTAAGATCTAGCGAGGGTGGAATTAGATCAAGTTTATGGTATGACAAAAAACTTTCGGTTTGATGTTTCAAAGGAGAAGTCAAGGAATGTTGGGTTTATGTCTAAGAACCCTAGGGGTACACTCTCTAATAAATCCATAAAAACCCTAGATCGTCATCATGTCTTTGTCTTGGATATCTTGCTTGGTTACACTTAAAGTTGTAGGTACATAAAGAAATAAATATAATGAGGAAGAAAGGTAAAATAAAACCATGATGGAAGGGGGGAATGGTAAGGACCCAGAAGAAAATATTGCTAAAGGGGTAAGCATGCATCATTGCATTAAAATAAATTTTTTGTATGGCACCATAGAAAGAAGCATGTGGTATATCTAGAATATACTTCATTGAGTTGATTCATAAAAATCCTCTAGTATTTCAAGAATAAGAAACCTTGAGTACCATCTTGCATAATTTTTCAGCCATATAGTGTCTAACATAATGTTAGAAGCAACCATTTTTCACCTAAAGTGGATCATCATGATCTTATAAGAGTCATAATTTTAAAAGACTCTTGGAAGAAGCATTATGACAATATTAGTATACATTCCATATAGTATGGAAATAATACTCTTGAAGGATTAAGGAATGTAGCTAGTTAAGTTTTAGGATCATTTGATGTAGGAAAGTTGGTTAAGGACATATAGCTAGATGATTATATGAAGTATTGAATGCATGTTTAAATAACTATTAGATAGGTACCATATACACATAATCCTATAAGAAATGGCTGGTCTTAAATTATGCATGATGAATCTTTCGTTTGATGCCTAAAAGGATGAATTCAGATTACTCTAGAATGGATAAAATGCTAAAACTTTCTTGAATAAACATCAAAAGAAAATTTTAACTTGGTAATCAAGTTCGATCCTTGGGCACTCTAATGAAAAAATGAAGATTCAAGTGGAGATGGATCATGAGAATGTTGATGAGAAAGTTGTCATGATGAGGTAAGTCTAATGTTAATATTTTTGCTCGTTATATGGTTAATATTTTTATTGGTTATTTGGTTAACAAATTGTTTTTCTACCTGGAAGAATGTTGTAGGAATTCATGTTGAGTTGAAGCAAATTCACCTATATGGAAAATATTGAGGGAAGCTCAGTGATAGGAAGCTATGAAGTCAAGACGTGCTCATCTTCAGTAGCAGTGCAAGAAGATAACTGAAAGGTCAAAAGAATCACTTTCTTGAGGAAGATTTGATTAGCTAAAAGTATGGGAAGGCATGATTGATGATGACAAGATGAAATAGTTGAAATAGTTGAAAGAAAGACATTAAGATACATAAAGAAACAAATATCAAAGATTCATTCATTCATTCATTCTTACATCCACAAAATATTTCATCTCAATAAATTTCATCACAAAAAAATATGTTTACATAATAGAAACAAGGTTGTTATAATTTTTTCCAATAGAAAAATAACAACTTTTTATTAATATAGTAAAAATTTACATATGCACATGCCATGAGGCACTCAACCTATCAGTCAAAAAAGTGGTACTCAAAAACAAGGCTCTAAATAAAACAGTACATTGATTTACTTTTCAGTATGTTTCTATTTTTTTAGGTCTTTAACAAGGACGTCAACTTCCCCTTCAGTTGTTATGGGATTTGTATGCCTTTCTCTAGACCTAGTCATATGTCTATGCTTCTCCAAGGGGGGCAGAGCATCAACTACAATAATAAATAAATGTTAAATTCATATTTATAGTTATTATTATACAAGTGTTTTATTAATAAAACTATTAGTAGCATTATTCTTTACTTGCTTCGATTGTGAAGGGACATGGAGTACTTTTGGACGTGTCCATATGTTCCTCATCTTTTCTAGCCTCATCCTATACATGCTCTAGAGTAGAAACAAGAAAGGTTATAATTAATACACCATTTTCATTTTAAATGTTTTTAATTGTAATCCATATTACAATTTTTTATAACACGTGAAATACCTCCAATACCAAGTTGAACATTAATTTCAAGAGGCACTCCACCACCAATAGGCTCATGTGTTGTATCTACATTGGTCGCCTAATTTTTACAATCAATAACATTATTTTATGGTTGTTGGGTCCTTCATTGTTTTTGGATAAAAAAACATGATAGAAAAGCATCGTGGAGAATAAACAATTATGTTTCTTTGCCTACCATCATTGAAACCCTTCCCATATCCACGACTCCATCTACATTTTACCCTATGATGCACCCTCAGAACCAAAAACTTATGACTTCTAGTGGCATTGATCTTACCATCGAAGGCACCCCCAGGACTCAAGAATCCACTCCCATTCCTAAAGAAAAGAAAAACCCCTCCACTTCTCACTCCACTCATTTTTCAGATCACACTACCTTTGAAGCCACTATTTTTTATTGTCCTTCCCCTATTGTCCCTCCACCGAATCCTACTCCAGTATCGGTTGTCAAGCAAGTCGTTACATTTTGTAGTGACCCTAAACATTGTCCCATAGTTCTTTCCTTTCTTTCCCAGGAATAGGATATCATTCCTCTGCTACCTGGACCAGTTCTTGCTCAACTATGCGTATAAATTCATAAAGCACAAAGTTCGGACCAGGAATCCTCAACTCCATGCCATTCAGAAAAGACAGTTGTTACCGGACAACCCTTGCAAGCTCAGTTCCCACCCTCGATACTCTTTCCGCTAATGATATTTTAGAGCTAGTCAACATCCTATTTGTTTCAATTCATCAGAGATTCTGCCATGCAATTAGAATATTGACTAACTCTTCCAAATTTTAGGTATAATTAACTTTCTTCCACATGTGAGCAGTAGCAGCAACATCTCACTTTTGTTACAAATGAGATAGATCAGTTGTGTGTTGATAAAGAGAAGTTGGAGAAGCATCTTTTCAATTTGAGCTCACAATTTCAGAAGATGTTAACCACCATTGTTGAGTTTGTTCCTGAGCCCCCTGAAGACCCCTTTATATGTTCCCCAATCAAATTTTGTCAATATGTTGAGTCTGCCTATCTTAGACTTCTTGTGACAAATCAAGAATTGGGAGGTACCATTGTTGAACTCCCCCAAGCACTTCCAGGCCCCTCCCTATAATATCGGGAGTAGATTTCTCAAGAAATTCCTACAGCATCATCAGTTTGAGAATCCCACAAGCAAGTTATGGATCACTCCCAAGAAGTTTTATTCAAGTTTCAAATTGGAGTTGTGTGTTTGCAAATAAGAATCAACTAGTGTATCTACTCCCAAGACTGTAAAGAAATAATTTTCTCAAGAGATGTAGACTCCTAACTTGGATCAACTATATATTCTCCTCAAACAAGAAGATACTTTTGATGCACAAACTCACCAGACTAACGAAGCATTGTAGGCTACCAAGCTTGTCTTAAGGGACCTTCAACCTATCGCACAAAATCAATTTGTCATTATGAATGTCGACTCTATTGCGTTGGTTAATGGAATGTTCAAAATGCATGTATAATTTAATGAATAAAGCTTCTTAACCATCATTCTAGATCCATTGTCTCTTGTTGTTCTGGCATGCCTTAGGTGAGACACTCCTTTTTCTCCAAAAAGGGAGTGAACTTGTTGCCGAAAATATAGACTGCGATGGCACTTTTTTTTGATAACCTAAGTTTGAACCATGGGTGTTTAATAATAAAATTATATGCAAACAATGGCCAAAAATATTAACCATAATAGATTGTACAAGTAATAATTTATAAATTCTCTTTGTTGCTTTTATTTAATTGAGTGTCAATTTGGGTGCTGAAAGGCTATGTAGACCCCAAAATTTCCCTACATTCAACCACGGCTTGATAGTTGTGCTTGAAAGAAAGCTTGAGGTATCCCTCATTGGGAGCCTCTTTGAATTGTGACCCCTGCAATTTTGCAAGAGAACGTTATTTTTTCTTCTTTTTTGATATTAAATTTAAATTGTTAAGAATTTATAATTTGGATGCAAATTGATTTTCTTATACTTATAATTTTTGTGGCCATTTTTTAGTAACTACCCGGGCCAAGATGATGTTGCCCATGTTTAGATATTCTAGCTTTCATGGATTTGGATGCATCTAGGAGCCCACATTGAAAAGGTTGAAAAAATTAATTAGATGTCACAATGATGATAAAGCATCATAATTACATTATTAAAAGTGCCTCATACCTTCGTAGTCCGAGTGGTGTCTTCCCTTCTTTTCGAAGCACCTTCTCGTTTACATATGTGATGAGGGATTTCCACTCCCTCTCTGGAATCATCATAGGGTGCTCATATGACCTGGTCCTTTCCAATTGACACTTGTATTGGTCCTGTGGATGTTTTAAATGTAGGCCTTCCTTAGAGGTAACTCCAATTTTGTTGAAGGTATCCTCACTGAATAGGCCAATCATCTTGTTCATTATTTGATCCTTCAACTTGGAAATTTAGGATTTCTAGTTTATGCGAATGGTGGGCCCAAAGATTTCCAAGTTTAGGCCATACAAGTGCCTATATAATACATTGTTTCCTATAAAACAACATTATCATTAGTTTAAAATAATCACAGACTATATGTAAATTTCAATTATATTGTACTTAATATTTAAGACACTTCTTAAGTACCTAGAAGCTTCTCTAATTTCATGGGGACATGGTGATCATCTACCAAAAATTTAATTGATAGTGTTTTCATGCTAGTAACATGGGAAGAATTTTCTTGTAAACTCTAGTTGGTATTTGGAAACCCTAGTCATAATAAAAAACCTAACCATATTCTCTCGTACAAACCCTAGATTTTGGTCTCTAGGGTTTGTAAGGAGTCTAGGGTGAAATGGAAAACCCTAGTGAGGGTAGAATTGGATTTGAGATTCAAAACATAGTGTTGATGTTCCTAAAAGTAATATAAAAAAAACCTAAGATTTGGATCTGAAATCTCTAATAATTCTCCTTTCCTAAAGTATCCCTAGCTTGTCAAAATCATGATCATGCTCTTGTATTTTTATATTTTTCTTGGTGGTACTTGTCAGTGAATGTTATGTTAAAATGTGTAACTAGTATCAGTCTTCATAATTGCTATTTGGCTCATGACATGATGTAATTCTTATGTACCTGTAGAAGGAAGAAAAATAAATTATTTTTGTAAAATAAAATTTAGTTATTTAAGCATGGATTTCATGCTCAAGTTCATTGGTCATTAGGTCATAGAATCCATTGAGTGTTTCTAGGGTTTTTTTCATGAGTCATGTTCATTGTTATATTGTAAAATACCTATTTGGCCACTTGTAACAAGAAACGAAAATATTATTTTAATGTTTATAAGAGTCTAGAAAGACCCCAAGACTTATTTATGAAAGCATATAGAAAAGTAACAAGATAAAAATATAAGTTTTAAGTAGGATACATGTTCCTACAGGTGAAGGTAAAAATAGACACAAAAAGTATAAATTCAATTTGAATTATTAAAGATGTTTAAAAATATATATATTATTTAAGTGTTGAGAATATGATTAAAATTATAATAAAACTACTAATTATTGTAAAGGAAAGTCCTAGAGATCAAGCTTAGGTTGAACTCATGAATCCCTGAGAGGAATACCACCCCATCAAAGTTTCACATAGTTGGTCCTGAGGTCAATAGACTAGGGCACAAGGATCTAGCCATGCTTTCCCATTAAAGGTAACCATAGAGTCCCTAGTCTAGATAATACTATAAAGATACATATATAAATATATCTTATTGAAAAGATTTATTTATATATACATGTATTTATGAAAATTTTATTATTTTATGTGTTACACATTTGAAAAGAAAAGGAAACAAAATGTTGTGTTTGTCCATAGCATATGAGCACAGTGAAAAAAAAACTACTAAACACTATTAAAAAACAACAAGGAAAAAGATTGTGTATAACTAAGATGAAAAAACACAAGGTTTTATTCTTTTTAAGAAAATTAATATAAATAATATTTCAATGCAATGAATACAGGAGATTATTCCATAGGTTATAGATAATAAATTTATAATAAACCCTTGAAACAAGTAAATGCTTTGTGGATGTTGGGAAAAATACTGAGAGGCAGGGGGTGAATCAATATTTTCAAATCAATAAACTTTTCAATTTCATTTCCTAATTTCAGTACACAACTTTACAAAATGGAACGTGCATGTGTACACAATTGTTCTTAAGATAACTAGCGTATATCTAGTAAACTTACTTTGCAGTTAATTAATATTCTGTTTATTTTGATCCAACGCATCAGTACTTCATTAAACATTAAATAGACAATAACCATTTGCAGTAAGAACAAAATAACCCATCACACATAAGCAACACACATGGACACCAGGATTTAAGGTGGAAACCCAATGTGGGAAAAAACCACCTAATGTTGTCATCTATGTCTTACTTTTAATATGAAAAAAAAAATCTTTTACAATCTTGTACTGGCACAGACTCATACCAGCACACAGGCACCCACCTGTAGAAGGCTACAAACTTCAGTAGTTCTCTAGCTCCTAATGGAATGGAGATCTAACCCCGTGAATCTTGTACTAGTGAAAACTTATACCAGTACACAGGCACTAACCTGCAGAAGGCTACAACCTTCACTGTTCTCCAGCTGTTACTAGGAGAGAGCTTCAACCCCCTGATCTGATTTACTAGCTACCACTATAAGGAAGCTCTAACTCCCTCATCTCTAGGGACCACATTTCATAAATTTGCATACTAATCGACCTACTACAACACATCATAACTTGTAGGCCATGTTTCATCAAATTTTCAGACTGGACCCACTACCAACATTTAGACTTAATATCAATCATCAAAACTGAAACTCAACCATCAATCTCTGACCCAACTGAATCAACCAATCACTGGAACCCAAATTAAAACTCAACCAATCAACTAGAACATTCAAATCATTGTAACCAAAATACCAAACAACATACTACACATCATAGAAACCATATTATTCTATTGCAAACCCTGATCAAACATCTGTCAAAATATATACGCTACTTTGCAATACAAAACTTGCGTGTGTACACAAATTTCATGAAGCATACCCACATACAGATCTTCAACCACTAAAACTTGAAAACTAGACCATTTTCATTTTGAATCTTACTTAGATCTACTGCCTCATTCTAAAACAACCACAGAACCTTCACTGAACTTGAATAGCAAGTAATCTCAATATTCTTCAATCAATCAATCAATCAATCATCTCAGATCTATTGGATGTGATCCATCATTAAACTCCTAGGTGCATACTTAGTTTAGATTAAGTGAAGCATCAATAGCCCTATATGCATATTTTCTTCAGATCTAACTATTCATAAGATTTCCATCACTTGCACACACCTACCACTTGGATGTTCATCTCCTTATATAATTTATCCCTTATCCAATACCACAAGTCAAAACCATACTCTAGCTAATGGTTTTCTTGGATGGGATGAAAACATTCGTTACTGGGCTCAATACCATAGGGCAATACCATGGTAAGAACCCTTTCTATTTAGAATATCATGGTGCAGAAACTATACGGGCCTTTACTTCTTCATACTCGCATGTGTATATGGCGAACCCTTTCTATTTAGAATATCATGGTGCAGAAACTATACGCGCCTTTACTTATTCATACTCACATGTCTATGTGGCTTTTCTTAATAGAACCCACGTATACTTCTTGAACTTTTAACTTTATCATACCTCTACCGCTAAACTATTGTGCCTTTGTCAAAAAACTTTGTCACAACTATAAAACACTTTGTCACACACTGTTTAGATCTTTAACAAGTAGGCAGAAATCAAGAGACAACTCATCAATAGGTTTTCATTCATCAGGTAGGTTGTCATCAAGGACAACACATAATTCATAATGCCAACAATCTCACCCTTTGGACTTGATGGAAACCACTATGGTGTTTGGTGTTTGGTCACCATAACCAAACCAATCTACTCTCCAAACAAGCCAAACACCAAACCAAGCTAATATCTAAACACCAAGCTACACTCCCCCTTTGACATCAAGCAAAAAGGATTGACCAATCCTGAATGAAGACTTCCATATTTGAACTGTTGAGTATGAACAAGGATCATGCTCTCCCTGAGCACATGTTGAAGTTTCTGATGATGATTATATGACTCATATGAATTTTACTATCACTAAGGACTCAAACTTACATCAATCACTGTGGGTTTACATATTTGACATCATTATTACATCAACTTCCCAAACGTAGTGGGGTTACAAACTACATCACATGTCCAAAAGGACTTTACCACAATAGTCCATACATGACTAAATTTTAAAATGAATACATCATAGGTCTTTACATGACCTTTACATAAAATGATAGATATGACATGTATAACCAAGACCAAAGACCTCAATAAGAGCATGATATTCATCAACAACTATCATACACCATATATGTTCTACACCATAAGCATCTGTCAGCAACAATGCATCATCAAATATGTAATATAGAACAATGTAGCTTCAATATCATCAACCTGTGCCCTGGTATGTAGCCACAATAACATAAGTGAGGACTAAGCATATCATCATAAACTAAGATAGGACAATGTAACATCATTCTTCAATATGCCATGTTTCCAAGTATCATCCAACAAATGTAGAAACAACATATAAACATTTTTTAGCATCATCACTCTCTTGGCCTATTTTCTTCATCTAAGAAGAACTATCATACCAACACCACTTCATCAAGAGATATTCCATCAATATGTAACTTAAGCAGACATAATCAACTATTCATCATAGTATGAGATAACAAGTTCATCATTCAATAAATCCATAAGCAACATCACCAAAGAATCATTATGTATGAAGCAAACATAATGCCAACAATGTATTATTAAATGCAAAGAAAATTCTCCCCTCGAACCTGTGCCAATTATTCACTGTCATATCTGATCATATCATTTCATATAATAGTAAGAATCATTAAAGCATCATCATAAACCAATCATCCATTTAGTCATTAACAACTTATGAAAGCCAAAAATGTTAGAAATTTACCACAAAGAGAAATTATTACTGTGAGTTACTGATATTTATAGAGAGGAAAATAAAATAACCAGCAATAATACACATAGATATTATACACATAATATTTATCTAGGAAAACCCCAAATCTGGGAAAAACCCAACCCAATGAGATCTCATTAGCATTGGCCAAAACCCTGGCCAATCCAGCCAAGTGAGCTTTCACCACTCACCTCCAGGCCTACAAGCCTACATTACAATGAAGTATTCCCAGCCTTTTATAGGCTCCATTACATGCAATACCATGGACCATAATACCATGGGTACACTATACCATGTGCCCAAAACCACTACTATTTAACTAGGTTAACCTTGACTCAAACCTCGAGTCAATTTTACTTAACAATTCCCCCCTTAAACTTGACTTGGGGTTCCTTGACTAAATCCAGCCAAAACTTGCTAAGTGAGACAATCTCGCTCACTCTAGCCCTTACCCCCTTCAATTTTTTTACCCAGGATTTGTTAACCCGACATCCCCCTATTACTTAGGTATAACCCAGACTTTATCAGTAATTACTCAAGGGTGCGCATGTCTTACTAGGTCTTACAGTAGTATGCCCATTTACATGCAAATTAAAAATTTCACTCCATTATAATACTTTTTTTTTGCTTACCCTTGCTGTTGTCTTTGTATATATGACATCAACGTCCATATAAAAAGAACCCATCTACCTAATTACATGGGTCATCAGCCACTGTAACCACTAGTTATCTAGGCATTCTTTTCAAGTACATGGTTTATCAATTAATTAATCCACGTGCACATATCCTCCTCATCCAATGAATCTCTCATGACGAAGTAGTGTGCAACTTTGCTTCACAATCTATGGCTTTTGATCTAGATGTGCAAGCAAAACTCAATTATCTCTTTATCTACCAGGCCAATACAAACCCTTGGCAACAAAAAACACCTTGTGAAGCCAAATTAGCTCTAATACCAATTGTTAGAAATTTACCGCAGAGAGATAAATAATTACTGAGACGAAATAACCAACAACAACCATAAACACATAAACACAAATGTTTATCTGGGAAAACCCCAAATCCAGGGAAAAACCCAATCTAATAAGATCTCATTAGCATTGGCCAAAACTCTAGCCAATCCAACCAAGTGAGCCTTCACCGCTCACCTCCAAGTCTTGCATTACAATGAAGTCCTTCTAGCATTTGATAAGCTCCATTACATATAATACCACGGGCAGAATACTATGGGTGCACAATACCATGTGCTCCAAAACCATCACTGTTTAACCTAGTCAACGTTGACTCTATCCTGAGTCAAGTTTACCTAACAATTCCCCCCTTAAACTTGACTTGGGGTTCCTTGACTAACTCCAGCCAAACCTACTAAGTGAGACAATCCCACTCACTCTAGCTCTTCCCCCCCCCCCCCAAAGTTTTTACCCGTGGTATTGTTAACCCGACATCCCCCCTATCACCTAGGTCTAACCTAGACTTTACCAGTGATCACCGAGGGGTACACATGCCTTACCAGGTCATACAGTAGTATGCCCATTTACATGCAATAATTTTGACTTCATTAAATTTTTTTTTTTGTTTATTGCTGCTGCGATTCTGATCCATCCTCTCTCAATTTAATGTGCTCAAAAAATTCTATCAAACCACTCCAACTGTGAGCCCAACGAGAACCTCATAGATTCCAACACCAGTGGCCTCACATAGCAGAAAACGAACAATTTCCGAAGCCGCATGAGCAATGTTCTTCTGCTGACCTTCTTTAAATAGCCGCATGAATCCTGAACAATTCGTCAGCATATTCCAAACCAGTAAATATCACAAATGCACTGTGATCCCTAGCAGTTACGGCACTATCTTCCGCACATTCTCCTCGAGGTTCTTCCACGTACAATTGTTCCACCATTATTTTTCTAGACCCAGATCTGTAAAGAGGCTGCATTGATCGCATCAGGCATTATAAACCCCTGGCATCAAAGAATCCCTTTGAAGCCAATATCTAGCTCTGATACCAATTGTTAAAAAATTTACTGCATAACATAAATAATTACTGAGAGGAAATAACCAACAACAACAATAAACACATAAACACAAATTTTTATCCAGGAAAACCCCAAATCCGGGGAAAAACCCAACCTAATAAGATCTCATTAGCATTGGCCAAAACTCTGGCCAATCCGACCAAGTGAGCCTTCACTGCTCACCTCCAGGTCTTGCATTACAATGATGTCCTTCCAGCTTTTTATAAGCTCCATTACATATAATACCATGGGCAGAATACTATGGGTGCACAATACCATGTGCTCCAAAACCATGATTGTTTAACCTGGTTAACTTTGACTCTATCCCGAGTCAATTTTAGCTAACAAAAAACACTTTCAAATAGCATCAATAGACTATAACCATCAACCATTAGAACAAGAAAGCCAATTGATAATTCACTGAAGCATATTAGATCTTGTTCTTGAGTCTATCCCATTGTTTCTTCATCAAACCAAAATATACACGACTGTTCAGTTCAGAACTTGCGTGTACACATGACTTTTCTTCATAAGATCCGCATACAGAAACTGAAATACTGAAATTTCACACCTTCAGCTCCCCCTGAGTCTGTTATGTCTATACCTGTGCATTGTTACTACACTAGAGCCATTGTAAACAGCATGAAAATAAAAAACAATCCATGGGAGTCATTATCAAGACAACACATATATTACTCCCCCTGAGATTACACATCACAGATCCTAAGGACTTGATAATCATCTTCCATTTTCATGAGGCCAAGTACCTCTCACCACTTCTACATTCAATGTTAGAAATATTCATTTAAGTATAAGAGACTACAATAGGCACCATCTTCTTTTACTCTAAGTCTGAACCTTTCTCATATCTATGAGAATTTTTTTCTTCAAACACATATAATTTGTCTCGATTTCTATATCCTCTTATAATGACTTTTCCAGTTACTTCATTCATAACCTTACATTTGGATGTTGTAAACATAATTATTTTTCCCTTATCCACCATTTGACCTACACTTATAATATTATGTTTTAGTCCTTGAACTAATAAAAACATATCATTTTTTGCTCTAGGTTTATTAATTCTGGCTTTACCGTGTCTGAGTAATTTTGCTGAAACATTTGTTCCTAGAATAACATTTCCATGTTGGTTTTTCTTAAGAGTCTCCACTTTACTCTTATCTCCAATCATGCAATGAGAACATCCACTATCTATGTACCATTCATATTCATCTTAAAATGAGTAGAGATCAATAGCACACCTTATATGTTATTCCTTTCCTTGCTTATTGATGGATCCATATTTTTTAGGTCTTTTGACATTAATGTTCTTATATGGTTGCTTACCATGTTGTCTATGGTGATTCATAGACTTATTCTTGCATTCCTTTTCTACATGCCCAAACTTGTTACAAGCATAACATCTTATGTGTTTCATATTCCTTCTATTGTAAGCAAT
The DNA here is from genome assembly GCA_000404065.3 of Pinus taeda. Taxonomy (NCBI): domain Eukaryota; kingdom Viridiplantae; phylum Streptophyta; class Pinopsida; order Pinales; family Pinaceae; genus Pinus; species Pinus taeda. The sequence goes on from APFE030984341.1 coordinate 99,690, forward strand.
GGCTTTGTGACCAAACATATTGCAAGCAAAACAATATCCCTTAAAGTACCTGGAAGTTGATGATCTTTCTGTAAGATGGTTATTATCTTGAAACATTCTACTTCTGAAATTGGCTACAACATGTCCATAATTATGACATATAGAACATTAAAAATTATTAATAAAAGGAGAATATCAATTAACACATCTATAGTGAGTAAATGATTTCCTTTGAATATTTTCTTTCCTTGGTTGTTGATGAGGTTGATTTATTTTCTTTTAGTTAAGCATTTCAGATTTTATATTAGAGCTCCCTGCCTCAGCTTGTGAAATAGATTCTCCTTCAACAGTTTCATGAAAACCAAGACCAGATTTGATGGCAGGAGACCTTTGATTACTAAGAATATTATCCAAAATCTTAGTACTATCTTGAAATTGCAAATGTTTATCATTTTCTTTTAATTTTCCTTTTAGGATATTTACCTCAACCTAATATTGCCTTTCCGTTTCTAGATACTACTTCCTCATGATTTATTCAACCTTTCTTGCTTCCTCCATTTGTTGTTTTAATTTGATAATCTCTTCTTTCATCCCATTTTCTTGTTCCTCAAAAACTTGAAGTAGATCTTCATTCCGCTTATTTGATTTTTCAATATCTTCTCTTAGAGAGATGACCTCATCTTCAATACCTTCACAATATTGGTTAGATACCATACCAGCATGATCCTTGTTATCATAAGCTTGCAACTTATCGTTAGGAATAACAACCTTTTTCAAAGCAAGATCAAGTTTTGTTCTAAGATCAAAAATTTCTTCTAACCTGTCTTATTTTGACTTAGCAACTCCATTTTTCATTTTCGACACAATGTTAGATATAAGATTACTTGAAAGATCTTCCTTTTGGTACTTCTTCATGTATTTCCTATAACTTATCCCATGCTTTATTTGCAGTAGTATAATGCATAACCTTATTCAATAGTGAATCATATATGCTACAAAAGATGTTACTCAAAGCCTTATTGTTATTTTGCACTTCCTTGTCTGATGGAGGAAAATTGGTGTAACCATTGCACACTAGTGTTGGTAATAATACTGAGAGGGGGGGTGAATCAGTATTATCAAATTCTTTTCAATTTATACAAGAATTTGCAGATGAAACTTGTGTATACCTTCCAATCTTATAATATATTAATCTGTGTGTCAGAATCATATAACAAGAACAAAAATAGAGCAACAGTCACACCAAAGAACACAAGATATAAGGTGGAAACCCAATGTGGGTGAAAACCACCTGCTACAATATGTCTCTATCTTCTTTCAATTAGAAACTTATTTTTACAATGATTTTGTACTGGTGTAGTCCTTTACCAGTACGCAGGCTTTAAACTATAGAAGGCTACAACATTCTCTTTTCTTCCAGGGACCACATTTCATAAATTTTCAAACAGGATCCATGAATATCAATCAAACATCAACTAGATCTGAAATCAACCAACTTCCTTGTACAAATACTGAATTAATAACTTCTCAATACACAGCAACCAGATACCAATTCATAACCCTGAACTCGGCAGCAATAAGTAAAAACGGCTAAGAATATTTCAAGAAAAGTCCACACTTTAACCAATAGTAACCTGCATAGATCTCCACGCCCACACTGTGTCGGACGTGCAAACTTTGCACTTCTATGTGTTCTGCTCTGCGCACTGTCGCACCTGCTCTGTCTGCTGGACTGTGCACTGTCGCACCTGCTCTGTCTGCTGGATTGCGCACCGCCACTCCTGATCTTTCTTATGGACTGCGCACCTCCGCACCTATGCCGTATACCACCTGTGGACCTCCAGATATAGACACTTTATCAGTTGTCAATTATCCCTAGACTGTCAGATTCACAGATTTGATCATGCGCCAAAGAGATCTCGACCCATCAGTAGATCCGCCTTATAATGCTCATATTTCTCCTTGATTCAGTTCTAGCTCTCACAAACCGATTACCAGAATTTCAGATCTTGCTCTTAAGATATTCAACACACACAAGTGAATAGGCCAAATAATCTCCTTCCCTTTTTAACCATGGACCAAAACCATAGAGATTCAATACTAGGGACCCAAAACTTGGGTTCAATATTTTAGATGCAAAACCACAGACCAAAACCATAGGATCAAAAAACGTTGGGCTAAATACCATGGACCAAACTTAAGTTGCGCGTTTTTATCTGCATGAAATTCTGTGCATTTTAGGTTCGCACCTTTTGTTCGGAATGCCTGCAAACATGTCCGCACTCTGTGAACTTCGCATCTGCGCAACCTTCCAATGTCCGCACCTTTTGATTGATGCACCTGCGAAACCTGAAAATAACACTGCTGCACCACAATTCCTCTGTCCTGCAACCTGTTATTTCTTCTGTAGACTCATCTAGTTGAGTATAAGCGAGATGTTCTTCTATGAGAGGGTTTCCATCAAGTACACCACATACATCATAATGCCAACAATCTCCCCCTTTGGACTTGATGGCAACAATACCCAATCGCTCTCCCCCTTTGACATCAAGGGCAAAGGGCGAACTCAGATATTCTCTTCCTTTGATAATCATTCCGCTGACCATACTCCCCCTGAGTATCTGTTGTAATCTCTGAAAGAGCTCCCCCTTTGAATATGCCAAGGCGTACCAATCTGTCCATGCTCCCTCTGAGCACATGTTAAAGTCTCTACTCTGCTGAAGTGTATTATTCATTCTCCCCCTGACTGTAAGCAAGGTTTGCAAAAAGATGTTCTACAAGAAGAAACATGACTCCATACGTCATAATTGACTCTCCTATCATCAAGGACTTCATACATACATCCATCTCCCAATCAAGTGGGTAGATACCAATATTGACTCATCCTCACAATTAAATGGGGATATACCAAACCAGAACATACATTATTCATCCCAGGCATAGTGGGGAAACCAAAATAGGTCGTTACATGACCTTGATATGAAAAGAAATACATGACATAGAGACAAGAACAACTATCAACAGCAGAATCAACTTTCAGACCAACACATATTCCACCAAAAACACCTGTGAAATCAAACCAAAGGACTTCTAAGATAATGCCAAAAATGCATTATTAGAAGAATATATGATCCTCCTGAACCTGTGCCAGATTGTCTCTGACAAACCCATATCAGACTCTCTTCACCCAAAACTCGACCCACATAAATCGGCATATGTACACGTATCCACCTGCGTACAACCGACAAGTTTTAACAGCACAATGATGCATCAACAACCCCCAGCTTCTGTCTGAGGTATTCAAATGTTTCCCTGGACAATGGTTTGGTGAGTATATCAGCAACTTGTTCCTTGGAAGGAACATACTCCAACTTGACTTTTTGCTCAAGCACTTGTTCCCTTAGAAAATGATACTTGATAGGTATTTGCTTAGTTTTTGAATGCATGACAGGATTTTTTGAGATATTGATTGCACTTGTATTATCACAGAAGATGGAGATAGGTGGAGTACAGGTGATTTGAAAATCTTGCAAAGTTTGTATCATCCAAAGAACTTGTGTGCAGCAAGATGCAGCAGCCACATATTCTGCTTCAGTTGTATATAAAGCAATGGAACTTTGTTTCTTGCTGAACCAAGATACTAATCTGGACCCCATAAAGAATGCTCCACCACTAGTGCTTTTTCTGTCATCCACGCTTCCTACCCAATCTGCATCTGTATCTGCATGAAGTGTGAGATCTGCATTTCTAGGATACCATAAGCCATACTTTTGTGTCCCTTGAAGATATTTGAAGATCCTCTTAACTGCTTGAAGGTGTGATTCCTTTGGATTAGCCTGAAATCTTCCAACTATTCCCACTGCATGCATAATATCTGGTTGGGTACCTGTTAGATAAAGCAAACTACCAATCATGGATCTATAGGTTGGTTGATGTACTGCTGTCGATTCATCATTTGCGCTGAGGCTGCATCCTGTTACCATAGGGGTACATACGGTTTCGAGTCTTCCATGCCATATTTCTTCAAGATCTGCTTTAGGTACTTGGTTTGTGATAAAAAGATACCATCTTTATTTTTTTGGATTTGTAAACCGAGGAAGTATGTCAACTCACCAAGCAAAGACATTTCAAATTCTTTTTGCATCACCAAAGCAAAGTTTTGACTCATGGCTTCTTCATTGCTGCCAAAAATGATATCATCCATGTATACAACAAGTATTAGCAATTTATCATTATCAATTTTTATATATAGATTTCTATCTGTTGAGCCTTTTGAGAAGCCTTGTTGATGAAGATATTTGTCTAGACGATAGTACCATGCCCTTGGAGCCTGTTTAAGGCCATAGAGTGCCTTATTAAGTCTACATACAAGTTTTGGATCATTTCCAAGGATGAACCCATCAGGTTGTTCAATATATACTTCTTCATTTAAGTCTCCATTCAGAAAGGCATATTTTACGTCCATCTGAAATACTTTGAACTTTCAAAAGCTAGAGAGAGCAAGGAAAATTCTTATAGCCTCAAGTCTGGAAACTGGAGCAAAAGTTTTTTCAAAGTCTATGCCTTCTTATTGCGCATACCATTTACAAACAAGTCTTGCCTTGTTTCTAACAACTTCTCCATTTTCATTTAACTTATTTTTGAAAATCCATTTTGTCCCTATGACATTTTTATCTTGTGGTCTAGGAACCAACTCCCAAGTGTTATTCTTCTCAATCTGCTCAAGTTCTTCCTCCATGGCTTTGACCCAGCATTCATCTTTGCATGCCTCTTTTACATTTTGTGGTTCAGTGGAGGAGAGCAATGCTAGATAGCTTGAAGCTTCTAAAATGGTTCTCCTTGTTTGTACACCTGCCTCTTTCTGCCCCAAAATTTGGGATTCCAGATGATTCTTCTGAACATATCTGGATGGAGTCTTCTCTTCTATCCTTATCTGTTCTTCTGGTGCCTCATGGATTTCTTCTTCGTCATGAATCTGATTTGATGTTGATCAATAGTCTTCGCCATCTTCAAAAAATTCAGATCTTACCTATCTAGGGGTGTTTCCTTCTTCATCAACCACTACATCAATGCTTTCAACAATTTTGCCAAGTCTTTTATTGTAACATTTGTAAGCTTCTTTGTGGGGAGAGTAACCAAGTAAAATGCCTTAATCTACTCTAGGTTCAAACTTGCCAAGATTTTCATCAGTCCTTTTAATGTAGCATTTGCTTCCAAAAATTTTGAAGTATTTTACCATGGGAGTCTTACCATACCAAAGTTCATGAGGAGTCTGAGTGTTGTTTACCCGGACGTTTGTCTTGTTGAGAATAGTAATAGTAGCAAAGGCAGCTTCACCCCAGAAGGTTGCAGGATTTCCAGACTCATCAAGCATAGCACGAAACATTTGTTGAACCGTTCTATTCATCCTTTCCACTACTCCATTTTGTTGAGGAGTCCTTGCAGCCAAAAAGTCCCTTCTGATTCCATGTTCTTCACAAAAATCAAAAAATTCATCTGAGGTAAATTCTCCTCCTCGATCAGATCTGAGACATTTCATTCTGCGGTCTGATTCGTTTTCAACCAAAGCTTTGAATGACTTAAATTTTTCAAAAGCTTCATCTTTATACTTCATGAGCCCTATCCAACACATCCTTTAAAAGTCATCAATGAACAAAATGAAGTATTCTTCTCCTTGAGGTGACCTCTTCCTAGTTGGACCACATATATCGGTGTGGACAAGTTCAAGTGGCCTGCTAGCTGATCCTTCCTTCTCAGGGAAATTAGTTCTGGTTTGCTTATTGACATGATTTGCATATTGTATTGTCTGGAATTCTGATGTCAGCAAGATCACGAACTGCCTGATATTTGCATGCTTTCCTTATCTGGGAGAAGCTAAGATGCCCCAATCTTCTGTGCGATAGCCAGTGTTCATCATTCTTGCTCAGATATCATTGTTGTTCTCCTTCTTTGAATATGTATAAATTTTTTGGAGTTCTTGTGCCTTTGATCATTGTTTTTCCTGTGTCAAGCTCACAAACAATACATCCATTTGATCTAAATATTACCTCAGTTCCTTGATCGCACATTTGACTAACACTCAATAAATTATGATTTATGCCATCAACATACATAACATTACCAGCTTTGACCTTCTTTTTCAACTGAGCGGAACCTTTGCCTTTTATGAATGCAAGGGTGTCATTTCCAAATGATACCTTATTTTCCCTTTCTAAGGCAGTATATGACTGAAGTTTTCCTTTATCACCTGTCATATGTTTTGAGCATCCGCTGTCAATGTACCATTGATTTTCCTGTCCTTTTACATATAAGGCTATTCCACAGCTTTCTGGTTGTGGTTCTTTCTTTCTCCATGTTTTGGAACTCAATGAAGCCTGCTCCTTCTGAATTGTTTGCCGAAACCTGCTTTTGCATTTAGAATCTTCATGACCGAAATTGTTACAAATAGTGCATTCTATTTCATTTTCAAGAGCAGAGAAGTTATTGTAGGTTCTTTTCATGATTCCTGTCATACTCCTTTGTTTTGAGCTTCCCTAGTCATGATGGTCTTGTAGGAAACACACTGAGCAGCTTTATGACCAAAGTTATGACAAGAGAAACATTGGCCATTGAATAAATTCCTGTGACTATCAAATCTACCAACCATATGATTGTAGTTTCCATCCATTCTTGAGCTAAATTGAGAATGATTTACCTGTGGTTGGTTGAGACTTCTGTTGATCTTTGAAGTAGATTGCTCCCGATAATATTTGATCATTCTTGAAGTAACTTGTCCCTGATTTACCTGGTGATATGCATCATGCTTTTGCTGTTCATTTCTCCTTGTTGCATCAAGGTAGCTTTTGGAGGTGGATGGCTTTTGTGCTTGCTTCTGATATTGAGACGCTTCTTCAGAATATTCAAGACCTGTTTTGATTAGAGGAGAACGCTGCACTTTGATAATCTCATTTAGAGTTTCAGATCCTTTAGCAAATCTGAGATTAAGGGCTTTTGTTTTCTCAATTTCCTTTCTAAGTCCCACAATTTCACATTCTAACTTTTCATTGTGTTTATCCTTTTCAGCAAGTTGGAATGTTAGAGTATCAATAATCATATTCTTTTCTTCTAAACAAATTTTAAGTTTAGAAATTTATTCATACAGACGTTCTTCATTTATAGCATCCAAGAAATCATCATCTTCAAAAGCCATCAAAAGTCTATTATCATGACCTTGTTCATCTTCATCACTATTTGAAAGTCCATCACTATCTTCATGCGTGTAAGAGCTCTTCTTATTTGCATTATGTTTTCTATTCCATCTAATAGGTTCCTTACCTCTGTCTAGTTTATCTTTCTGAGGACATTTTGCAGCATAATGACCGACTCTTCCACAAGCAAAGCATTTGAAAGGTAGCTTACCTCTGAATCTTCCAGTTCCCCGTTGAAGGTTCTTGACAAAATTTGATTCTTCCTCTTCTTCTGACATATGTCCTGGCTCATAGTAATCTTTTCTTGAAGCTTTGAATGCAGCTTCTCTTTTGCCTGATGGTCCTCCTTTTCTCATTTTGTAAGCAGTTAGAATTCCATGTAATTGTGACATGGTAAGATTCTTCATATTCTCCTTTTCTTCTATGGCAGAAACTTTTGAATCAAACTTAGGAGACAAAGATCTTAGAACTTTCTCAACCAAAACATCTTCTTTTATTTCTTCACCCGAGTTTTTCATACAATTTATGATCTCATCTATACATAGGAAATAGCTAGCCACACTTTCATCATTATGCATTCTGAGACTTTCATATTGAATTCTAAGAGTTTGTAATTTTGCTCGTTTTGCCTACTCAACTCCTTCATAGCTCAGAACGATCTTGTCCCATATTTCTTTTGCACTTTTGAGCTGCATCACCTTGACATATTCTGATTGAGATAGACTTCCCAATAGAGTATTGACAGCTTTTGCATTTGTTTCATACTGCTTCTTACCAGTTGAATCTGTAGGAGTTGCTGGGAAATGTGTATTCTGTTTCCACAATATCCCAAACTTCTGTACCAAGAGATTGAAGATAGGCAGTGGTTCTTACCTTCAAATAGACAAAGTTTGTCCCATCAAATATCGGTGGCCTGATAGATGCTTCCTTTTCATAGTTGCTCATGATGATAGATCTTCCTTCAAGCGATCAAGCTTTTTCCTGAAGGACATGCTCTGATACCAATTGTTGGAAATAATACTGAGAGGGGGTGAATCAGTATTATCAAATTCTTTTCAATTTATACAAGAATTTGCAGATGAAACTTGTGTATACCTTCCAAACTTATAATATATTAATATGTGTGTCAGAATCATATAACAAGAACAAAAATAGAGCAACAGTCACACCAAAGAACACAAGGTATAAAGTGGAAACCCAATGTGGGTGAAAACCACCTGCTGCAATATGTCTCTATCTTCTTTCAATTCGAAACTTCTTTTTACAATGATTTTGTACTGGTGCAGTCCTTTACCAGTACGCAGGCTTCAACCTACAGAAGGATACAACCTTCTCTTTTCTTCCAGGGACCACGTTTCATAAATTTTCAGAGTGGATCCATGAACATCAATCAAACATCAACTAGATATGAAATCAACCAACTTCTTTGTACAAATACTAAATTAATAACTTCTCAATACACAACAACCAGATACCAATTCATAACCCTAAACTCAGCAGCAATAAGTAAAAACAGCTAAGAATATTTCAAGAAAAGTCTGCACTTTAACCACTGTGCAGATCTTTGCGCCCACACTGTGTCGGACCTACAAACTTCACACTTCTTTGTGTTCTGCTCTGCGCACTGCCGCACCTGCTCTGTCTGTTGGACTGTGCATTGTTGCACTTGCTCTGTCTGCTGGACTGCGCACCGCCGCTCCTGATCTTTCTTCTGGACTGCGCACCTCTACACCTATGTCATATACCACCTGCGGACCTCCAGATATAGACACTTTATCAGTCGTCAATTATCCCCAGATTGTTAGATTCACAGATCTGATCATGCACCAAAGAGATCTCGCCCCATCAATAGATCTGCCTTATAATGCTCAGATTTCTCCTTGATTCAGATCCAGCTCTCACAAACCGATTACCAGAATTTTAGATCTTGCTCTTAAGATATTCAATACACACAAGTGAATAGGCCAAATGATCTCCTTCCCTTTTTATAGTCTAGGCCTTTCTCAAACCATGGACCAAAACAATAGAGATCCAATACTAGGGATCCAAAACCTGGGTTCAATATTTTAGATGCAAAACCATGGACCAAAACCATAGGATCAAAAAACGTTGGGCTAAATACCATGGACCAAACTTAAGATGCGCATTTTTCTCTGCATGAAAGTCTGTGCATTTTAGGTTAGCACCTTTTGTTTGGAACGCCTGCGAACATGTCTGCACTCTGTGAACTTCGCATCTGCGCAACCTGCCAATGTTCATAACTTTTGATCAGTGCACCTGCGGAACCTGAAAATAACACTACTGCACCACAATTCCTCTGTCTTGCAACCCTGTTATTTCTTCTGTAGACTCATCTGGTTGAGTATAAGCGAGATGTTCTTCTATGAGAGGGTTTCCATCAAGTACAACACATACATCATTATGCCAACAACTAGATGCGAGACATCGAGATTCATTATATTATGTTTCATCTTTCCTTTCCATTGTTCATAATTATCTTTGCTTAGCATAGGCACATCTACATCATCCATTGATTCTAACTTGCCTTGAACTATTGCTTCAAGAAACTTACTTTCATTTTTACCCATAAGTGAAAACTTAGTGGTTTCACTATCATTTTTTCATAGACGAGAAAATGGATCACATCTTGTACAAAAACCCATACATGATGATGCTTCGTCTTCTTCATTCTTGATCAATAGAAAGTTGGTTTCTCCCAAACTTGAATATTTGCTAACATTTGTACCTATTACTGCATCTAATGTATTACTGTTAAAGCTTTCAATAAAATTATCCTTTTCTTCTAGGGAATCCATGAAATTATCATCAGACTCATCTTCAAATACCATAAGTAATTGACAATCTTAATCATACTCACCTTCTTCACCATTTGAAATATCATCACTGTCTTCATTTGTATAAAAACTTATTTTGTTTTCAAATCTCTTCCTATTTATTTTTGCAGCTTATTTTCCTTCCTATTGATTTTCTTTATAAGGACATTTAGCAGTATAATGACCAACTCTAGCATAGGAAAAACATTCGAAAGGAATCTTACCTTTGAATCTTCATGTACCCACTTGGAGTTTCTTTACGAAGTTTGCCTCTTCTTCTTGTAATACATAACCTCATTGTTCCTTCTCTTTTCGTTTTGCAGTAGCTTTGAAAGCTACTTCTCTCATATCCTGAAGGACAGCCTTTCCTCATCTCAAATGCTCTCAATATTCCATGGAGTTGATCAAGTGTGAGACATTTCATATCCTACATTTCTTCAATAGAGGATACTTTAGTTTCGAACTTCAGAGTTGGAGATCTCAAAATATTTTCAATAATAGAAGAATATTTTATTTCTTCACCAATATTTCTCATGGAATTCACAACTTCATTTACTCTAAGAAAAAATGTTGCAATGCTTTCATCATCATGCATTTTCAATGTCTCATATTGTATTATGAATGTTTGAAGTTTAGCATTTTTTACCTTGGTTTCGCCTTCATAACTTTGGATAATATTATCCCACATTCCCTTTGTTGTGTTCAACTGCATTACCTTCACAGACTTGGTCTCAGCCAGACTTCCCAAGATGGCGTTTACAGCCTTTGCATTGGTTTCATATTGTTTCTTTACTACAGTGTGTAAAGGAATGTAGGCTAGAAATTGATATCCACTTTCAACTATTTCCCATACATGAATTCCTAATTCCTAAAAGTATGGAGTCTCATCCTAACTTTCCAAAAGACAAAATTAGTTCCATTAAATATAGAAGGTCTGATAGAAAATACTCCTTTGTGACTACTCATCTTAACAGTTCTCCTTCAAGTGATCAAGCTTCTGCTAAAGGACCTACTTTGATACCAATTGTTGGGAAACATACTAAGGCGAGGGGTGAATCAATATTTTCAAATCAATAAAATTTTCAATTTCATTTCCTGATTTTTGTATGTGACTTTATAGAAGGGAACTTGTGTGTGTATGTGATTGTTCTTAAGATAACTAGCATATATCCAGTAGACTTACTTTGCAATTAATTCATATTATGTTTATTTTGATATAATGCATCAATACTTCACTAAACATTAAATAGACAGTAACCATGTGCAATAAGAACAAAGTAAACCATCACCTATACGAAACACACATGAACACTAGGATTTAAGATGGAACCCCATTGTGGGAAAAAACACCTGTTGTTGTCATCTGTGTCTTCATTTTAATATAGAGAAAATATTTTACAATATTGTTTTGGCACAGACTCATACTAGTACATAGGCACCCACCTATAGAAGGCTACAACCCTCACTCTTTCTCCATCTCCTAATGGAATGGAGCTTCGACCGCTTGAATCTTGTATTGGTGTAAACTTGTACCAGCATGCAGTCACCAACATGAAGAAGGCTACAACCTTTGCTCATTCTCCAACTGCTACTGGAAGGGAGCTCCAACCCCCTAATTTGATTTACCAGCTACCACTGGAAGGAAGCTCCAACTCCCTCATATCTGGGGATCAAGTTTCATAAATTTTCATATTGGATCCATCTACTACAACACATCAAACTTTTAGGCCACATTTCATCAAATTTTTAGATTAGACCCACTACCAACATTTAAAATTAATATCAATCATCAAAATTGAAACTCAACCATTAATATCTGACCCAACTGAATCAACCAATCACTAAAACCCAAATTGAAACTCAACTAATCAACTGGAATAGTCAGATCATTGTAACCAAAATACCAGACATCACATTGCACATCATAGAAACTAGAATTTGTTACTGCAAACCCTGATCAACCATCTGTCAAAATATGTACGCTACTTTGTAGTAGAAAACTCACGTATGTACACACTTTTCATGAAGCATACCCGAATACAAATATTCAACTACTGAAGACTGAAAACTGGACCATTGTCATTTTGAAACAAACATTGAATCTTACTGAGATCTACTGCCTCATTCTGAAACAACTATAGAACCTTCACTGAACTTTAATAGCAAGTAACCTAAACATTCTTCAATCAATAAATCCATAATCAAAACATCATTATTTAAGCATAGATCATCAAGAAGACTTCATTAACAAACAACAGAAACACATCAAAACTAATTAAACTAATTAGACACCATTTTCATCAAAAACCTACTTTCTATATGCGCTTTATTCAAAACATATTCGTGTGTGTACGCTCTTTTCAAGAAGTAATCCTGTGTGTAAACAACTTATGAGAAACACACTCGTGTGTCTACATGCCTTGCAGACTATAAAACTTGCATACAGATCTGCGAATTCAAAATTAAATCTTCGCTGCAACACAAATCTTCAGACATACCCAGATCTTGGCATACACAGAAAAGCACACGTTAATATGCTATCAACACAAATAAAATCATCTCATAAACATGATTTTCATCTCAAATCTATTGGATCTGATCCATCATCAAACTCCTCAGTGCATACTTAGTTTAGAGTAAGAAAATCATCAATATCCCATTACATGCATATTTTCTTTAGATCTAACTATTCATAAGATTTCCATCACTTGCACACACCTACCACTTGGATCTTCATCTCCTTATATAGTTTAACCCTTATGCAATACCATAGGTCGAAACCATACTCCATCCAATGGTTTTCTTAGACGGGGTCAAAACATCTGTTACTAGGCTCAATACCATAGGGAAATACCATGGTAAGTACCCTTGGTATTATAATACCATGGCATGGAACTGTATGTGCCTTTGCTTCTTCATACTCATGTGTGTATGTGAATTTACTTAATATAACCTGTGTATACTTGTTGAACTTTCAACTTTATCATACCTTTGTCGTTGAACTGCTATGCCTTTGTTAAAACACTATGTCACATCTGTAAAACACTTTGTCACATCCTATTTACATCTTCAACAAGTAGGTTTCCATCAAAGAGACAACTGATCAAGTAGGTTGTCATTCATCAGGTAGGTTGCCATGAAGGACAACATATAATTCATAATGCCAACAGTGGAATCTCGATTTAAACCCTCGAAGGGAAGCATTTCAATTTGAGAGTATATTTAAATCAAAATAATTTGCAAACTATTTCCATAGTAAATACATTCAAATATACCAAACTAGATTAACAAACTTGTTCATTCCTATAAACCCTAACTGTTGTTAGGTTTTAGACCCTTAGATATAAATACAACACCATACAAGTATTATGTCTCTAGGAAAATCCAGTGAACAACCATGGAAAGCCATTGAAATAATTTACATTTTCTTCATGGAATATATAGAAGTGGGGGTAGAGGACCATATCCCTTATAAATTCTATTGACAATTTTTTTTTAAACTCCTATGTTGTGCTCAACCTATCATGAGAATAAGAAAAATATGCCAAGTGAAAATTGTGCCATGCCACGTCTAGAGGGGAGACCATGCAGTCATCTCATCTAAACCTAGTAACAACAACTAAAAGTGTTGAGAAACTAAACCCATGCTAAATAATTGAAGATATAAAGAAATGTTGAACAGTGAAACCCTCTTCTAAATTGGAACTGAACGATAGAGCCCGTGCACACTTGTAGATTTAAATTTAGGACTTAAGTTTTTAAAAGCCTTACTAGTGAAGAGAAAGTGAAAGGATCCCTTCACTTATGTGACCATATACAAGAGGCTAGGCAATAAGTTTATATAAGTCCAAGGATTCCAAGACCTATGTTTGGGTGTTGTAACACATTTCAGATATTCAAAAATCACTATAAGGATTTGTGCATATTTATACAAGAGGACTACAACCTATCAATGGCATAGAATTTGACCCTATTCCAGCCAAGAGGTCTCCTGGAAAGTTTATATTAATCATTTCCAAGGCTAGTAGTAGCTCTATCATTCAACAAATTGTGGAACATTGAAGAAGAATCAAATCAAAGTTTTTAGGAAAGTATTAGAGCTATTTTTGTAATTATTGAAAACCCTAACTTGAGGACCAAAGTTGCAGTGGAAGGCTATAGGTTTCTCAAATCTCTAGTGTCCATGAATAAGGTACCAAATGTATTGTTAAATAAAGATTCTTGTGTAAGCCTATAAGCTCGTTCAAAGTTAAAGAAACCCTTACTATTCTAAATACAAAATGAAGCCATAAGAACTTATTGCCATATTTGTTTCTCGTGAACATAGGTGTCTCTTGCACCACCAATGCCCTTGTGCCCTCATGCCCTCATTCCCTATTCCCTTATGCTCTCGATAGACCACCTCGACAAACTGCTTGTAGAATGTTGAAATTTTTGGTTAATTCTCTCGTGGCCATATATATATATATATATATATATAGATAGATAGATATCAAAGCTGTATGTAATAGTCAACATGTGTTGTTCTCATGTTTTCAATTCATCAATTGAATGGCCAAGATGAATTTCTTACTATGTATTTAGGCTTTATGAATATATCTTGGTCAAAATTCAGTAGTATCCTATTAATATGTTTAGAAAAACTATGTATTACTTCAAGGATTGCAATTGTGTCCTTGGCCAACCAAGGATGATTTAAATCTCCCATGTTATCCCCAAAATGAAATCTCATTTTCAACGTCTTAGGAATCAATCCTATATCCTTTTGATTAGATTAGTAGTACCTATTATTTTCTTCCTCTTTAGAAAAATCTACTTTAAATAGGTCTATAGGCAATGGAGGGATCTAATTCATAGGGTGGTGTATATTAAAGAAAAATATATCTATCATATATTTGACATTGCAAATAAAGATCAACATATTTGTGATCTATGGTACTCTTCTCCTAATCTAGTGAGGGAGGAGAGGAGTAATGGGAATCTTTCCAAGTGTCTTAGCGTATTAGCATGTAACTTGTTGAAAGATATTTTCTTCATGAGTTGGGACTTCAAATTCATATTCATTTCATTATAGTATTATATGAACATTGTGAGTGTCAAAATATTCCATAAAAGGTTTCATAGGTTTAGCACTCTTTCTAGTGCTAGAACTATTGAAGGGAAAGAATGCACTGCCAAGTAGTTCAAGCGACTCAACCCAAAAGAGAGGCCCAATTATACTCTCCCCTATTTTGGATAGTTGATTATTCTAGATTATGTGGCCTCAAAGCTAGTTTTGATGGGATATAATGATAAGAAAATAATAGGAACAACAAAAAATAAATAGGATTAGTCCACATTCCCTAAAACACAATTAAACAATTTATGTACAAAGAAACAAAGTAAGAGAAAACTATAAAACAAAGTTGTAATTCAGAAAATGGGATGAGTCGAGGTATAAATGATGACAATTTATAACTCTAAATTAATTCTAGAAGGGAAAAGAAGTAATCCATTCTAAAAAGTAAATCCCTACTAAATTGATAAGGAAAGTTCATTTAATCTAACATGTGAGGGAACGTGTTCTTATATAGAATAGTTTGTTGACACACAAATTCTTAACACATGAGTTTATTGGATTCATATTCCAGAATAACCCTTATGTTGATTAAAAGGAAAATAATAAGAAGACATATCTATTATATATCATACAGAAGAAATTAGTGTTAACAAAATAATCCAAGGAACATGTAATTCTCTTAAGAAATGAAATTAATATAAGAAATATAAAATTGAAGCAATTTAAATTACAGAATAAAGCTATACTATTCCTAGAATAGTCCAGATAAAATTTATCTACAGATATTGGCCAAGAAATTGGATTCTTAATATTAAGAATGGAGCAAAAATAGTTACTATAGTATACTTAAGTTCCCTTGAATGAGAAATTTCCAAACCCCTAATCCCTGAGCCATAACCCATCTATATATAATTACAAAATATCCCCCCTTTTCAAGAATCTAGGAGGTCTAATCATGACACTAAATTTGGTTCCTAGCTTTGTCATGTAAATGCCAGGAACAACCTCAATCGACTAGAGGAAGTCAGGTAGCTATGTTATGCATGTTCGCCATGTGGAATCCCTAGCTCCTTTAGGTCACTTACATTGCTTAGTCATAATGAATGAATATATGATGTGTCATTGATTGATATTTCATCATGCCTCAAATGTTGAGCTCTAATCCTTAGTCCAATTCCTTGCTAAAGTGTGTCCATCAATGAACTCTTACATTGTTGGCCTTTAAATTCTCTTTTATATGTTGTCATTTTTTGGTCACCATTTTCACCTTATCTTTTTATTTTTCTTTTTTATTGGTCTAGAGCTTCAACTTCATGATGCTCAGTTATTCTCACTCATCTAGTGTACAATTTGAATGTCCTTGCACCCAATCTTGTTGAAGAATAATCATCATAGTTTGAGCTTCAAATGAGAATATATAGGTGTAATACTATTTAGGGGTAAATAAGAGATATATTTGATTGTCGTTATGGATGTTATAGTTAGTAATAATGGGGATAATACGGGTTCAAAGTGACAATGACAAGAATTAGTTGTGGGCTTAAAGATGTGTTCTATAAGGGCTAAGGATTATATAAGTTACATGATTAAGAGTTTCATACTTATACATTATATGGTGTAGTGATCAAATCAAAGGGTTAAGGAAAATCAAGGTTATAATAAGAATGGTTATAAGGGATATAATTTATAGTGTCTTGGGTTATAAGGATTAGTGGTATATGGGTCAAGGGTGACAATACTTTAGGGTTAAGGATCATTATATATAGCTAAGGGTTTAATTAGGTTATTTGAGTTAAGGGTCATATAACATGTTATAGAGTTAAGTGTTTAGGGTTATAAGTGTTATGTTTTATAATAGTGAATGAATACAAAAGTTAATGGTTAGTAATTAAGGTTATTGATGTTGTATTTCAAAGGCTATAGGTGTCAAAAATTATTTTTTTGAGGCTATATTAAATTTTATAATTATAAAATATCATAGAGGTAATAAGTAAGGGGTTATAATAGTTAAGGTTAAGGGTTATATGATTTTAAGGTTGAGTATTAGTGCTCAGTAGTTATAAGAATCACGGGTTAGAAATTATTATGGATAAAGGTTATATGGGATATTATATATTGATGTTTTTAAAAGATATTAAATATTAATATTCCATTAGTATATATGGTTAGGTAATTAGGTGATGTAGTTATAGGGTTATAAGATAGCGTGAGGAGTTGAACCACCTCACATTTAAGGGAATGGTTGAAAGCTAATTGTTAAGGAAGTTGGGGAAGATTAAGGTGAGTAAATATATCAAGCATCTCTAAAGATAAGGAAATGAAATATGGTACTATCGAGAAGCCCAACATAGTGTCAATTCGAGATTACTAGGATGTGAATATCATTTCATAAGTTGCAACCTTGTTTAGACAATATGAGGATTTTCCCATGGAGTTTATAGAGATGAATGGAATAAAAAGAGAGCTAGGGGAGGGGAAAATCAATTTGAACCAAATGTCAAACTTATCAAGAAGTGGACCTACAAGATGTATTCTTGAGTGAGGAAGAATTTAAAGGAGAAAATAGACAAGATGTTATTTATTGAAATATATTTTTTCTAAAAGATTAAGATAGGATTACCTTGATTGTAATTATGGACAAGAAAAGAAGAGAAAGGATATGGTTCTATGTGGATGTCAAGGAATTAAATGGTTCTTTTGTCCATGCCACTTTATTGATCACATTCAATTTTTTGGTTCTTGACCATGTTGCAGGAAGGAAACATGTTCTTTCATCAATGGGATATCCTCTATATTGTCAAGTAATAGAAGAAGACAATGTTTTCTACAAAATGGGGTTTAATCATGCATTTTGGTCTTAAGGATGCCATTACAATGTTTTCTAAGATGGTCATTATAGCATTCAAATAACACCTTCATAATTTTTTGGAGACCTATCTAGAAGCTTGGACAATGTACAACATACTCAAAGACCACGTATCCATTGGGGCTTATGTTTGAGCAATCTTGATTGTCACATATTGTTGAAAAATGAAGTAAGAAATTCTCAATTTGATTTTGCCTCGATTAAATTGAGAAAACTCAAATTTCCACATCAGCGGACAACTTGGATGCAGTTAACTTGTGTGACATGGCTTGTGTCACCCATTTTACTTAGTAAATTCGATTTGGAGGAGTTAGAGTTCAGTTAAGCATGTGTTATTGCTAATTTGTAGCAATCAAGGTCAATTATTTCAAGTTGTTTTCAGTTAAACTAGTTCCAACTATTGGAGGAACTAGTGGAAGGTTAGTTCTGCAATGGGACTTTAGCCTAACTTAGTGATCGTTTAGTTATCTGATCATTCAACCAAAAATAGCTAGTGCATGCAAAGAAGTTGATTTCCCTAGTTATGGAGGAGATTCTAAGGCATTGTAACATCAGTTGTAGACTAGTCTTGAGTGTATAGGTGTTGCATGCAGTCCGATGTTCAACATTGGGAATTATGCAATCTATTTTGGAGAAATTCCTAAATAAAAGGGGCCTAATTTCTCAAGGAATTGCGCAAGGAAATAGGGGCTCAAGAAGAGGGAGAAATCTACTAAATCTAGTTCAAATCTTCTCAGTGAGAAGAGAGATAGGTTATTCACTTGCAAGTTGTGCTTAGTTGAGAAAAGAATTTGTAATACAGCTCTATTCATAAGATTAATGCAACTAGGCATTGGTTTTTTTAGAAAATTTCTTTCCTCAAAAAAATTGTTGTGTGCATGTGTGTTATTTATCATTGCATATTTATGATTAATGTTCTAAATTGTGAATTGAATTATGTAGAGGAGTAGAGTAGCCTTGTGTATTGTGATTTTGATTAGAACTTCATGAGAAATTGCAAATCTACACCATAATTTCTACATTGTTTTAGAGTAGAATTCACATTAGAGTAGGAATTTTGAATTTTTTTTCCCAAGAGGTTCGAGTTTGCAATTCATTGTAGTAGGATCTCTTCCGAACTGAGAAGAGAACCTTGAATGGGTTGAGGCTAGAGTATGTCTTGGAAGGCAACTCTAATTTCATCACATGGAAGGATCACATGGAGGTGGTATTGGATGACAATGGATTTCTAAAATACATCAAGAGATATGTCACAAAACCAATGGAATTTGATGTCAAAAACCTTTCTCAGTGGAATAAAGATGTAGCCAAGGTGAGGAGAATAATATTGGAGGGAGTACATGATGACATTGTCACCAATATCCATGGGAAAGAAACTCCTTATGTAATGTGGCAAGCACTAAAACATTTGTTGCAGAACAGAATCAACCATAGGAAACTAGCACTCAAGGATAAATTTTAAAATATCAAGAGGTAGAAGAATTACACTATGCAACAACATCTGAACAGGTTCACACAAGTTCATGACGTGCTTGTAGGAATTGGTGTTACTATTTCAAATGATTATTTGGTAATCCTAGCCCTTCTAGGCCTTCCCAAGAGCTAGCATAGCTACCATGATTCGGTGAATGGGAGGGAGAAACTACCAAATTGAGAACACTTATGGTCTAATTTTGTACAGAAGGAAATTAGGCAAAATACCAAAGATGGGACTTCTTCCAAGGAAGAGGATGAAGAAAAATTTGCATTGGTTGGAAATGGAAAGATAGGAAAAGGGAAGAAATCTCAAAACAAACTAGAATCCATCCAAGGGGCCAAGAAGAAATATTTGTCCAAAATTAAATGCTTCTATTGTCATGAATTTGGACACTATGCCACGAAGTTTCCACACAAAAAGGAAAGAAATAATACCTCAGGATGAGCAACAGTTGAAGCCTTGGCTTCACAATTTGAGCTTGACTTTACCCTTATTGCATGCATGGCTAGCATAGTGATGGGGAGCGTGTGGTACTTGGAATCAGGTGCCTCATTCCACATGACAGGGTGTAGAGACTTTGTCAGTGATGTGGAGGAGAAAGATATCTAGATGCACATGGAGCTATGAGATGACAAAAGGTACAACGCGACCAAGGTTGTTATAGTCACCTTTCATAGGGAGTCAAAATCCCCTCTCAGAATCAGGGATGTCATGTTCACTCTAAGCCTAAAGAAAAATCTCATCTTTGTTGTAGTTTTGGAAGACCATGGTTATGATGTGATCTTCAGCAAAGCAAAATCATTCCTAAGACACATAGCCATGGGACAGGAGAAGCACATAGGGGTTCATGTGAAGACCCTATATAAGATAAATGTGGAATTATGTGTTGCATTAAGTACTAAGGCAGAGATAGTGTAGGGTTGCGATGTCAGTGAACTTTGGCACAAAATAATTGGCTATTTGCATCATGGTGCCCTGAAGATCATGCACCAAATAACCGCATGCCTCCTAAAAGGAGCACTTGAGTAGTTGGATGTATGTAAAGGATGTAGTTTGGAGAAGTACACAAAATCTACATTCAATGATCGGGAAAGAAAATCACATGCAATATTAGAAAGGATCCACTCTAATGTATCTGGACATTTCTCGACAACCACCACTGCCAGAGACATAAATATTTTTTCATTTTTATTGATGAATTCGTGTGGAAGTGTTGGATATTCTTCATGTATAAGAAAGATGAGACATTCACCAAGTTGATAGAATTCAAGGAACCGGTTGAGAAAGAAACTGGCAATAAGGTGAAGGCTCTCAGGAGTGATAATGGAGGTGAGTACGTGTCGAATGAATTCAAAAAAATGGTGAAAAATAAGGCATTCGACGAGATTTCACAGCACCCCACAACCCACAGCAGAATGGGGTGGCTAAGAGAAAGAATTGTAGCATTATGTGAGCAACGAGGGTGATATTGTATGTCCAAGGCTTGCTTCTGCATTTGTGGACTGAGGCATGCAACACAATAGTATATTTTCATAAATGGAGTCCTCCTCGGATTCTTGGCATGATTACAATGGAGGAGGCTTTCATGGGGAGAAATTCAGATGTGTTGCACTTTAGGGTTTTTGGAGCCATTGATTACTACCGTGTATCTAAAGAATCAAGGAAGAAGCTTGATCTGATATTAGAATTGGGGGTATTTATGGGTTACACAGAAACTCCCCACAACTACCATGTGTACTTTCCATCCCTCAGAATGAGAGTTGTGTGAAGGGATGTAAAGTTTGATGAGGATAAATCAATGTGGTGCTCTCTTGAGAGAGAGCTTCATATCCCTTTGGAGGATGAGCTCTTAGCTCCAAAGGAGGAGCCTTAGGAAGTTGTGGAGAAGCCACAAGTGGAGGAGAAAAGAGTGGAGACATCCACTCAAGAAGAATCATCTAAAGAAGGCAAGAAAAAGACCAGGGAAGTTGATAGACTTATGTGGGATGTGGGGGAGAATGTGGGAGCTACATCAAATTTGCACCAACAGAGAAGGTCACATGATTGGTATGGTGGCTACATAGATCTAATGATTAACCTTATAGAGACTGATTCATCAGCTTTCAAGAAAGAATTATAGAAACTTGTATCACTGATGCAATGGTGGAAGAGTGTGAATCCATTGCAAAGAACAGTGTTTGGGAAGTAGTCCCAAGACTAGAAAATAAATCAATAGTGGGTTTGAGTTGGATATTTAAGGTGAAGCAGGTAGTAGAAGGAAGAATAAAGTAGTCCAAGGACATATTTATGGCCAAGGGATGCTCTCAAGTTGATGGAATTGACTATGAGGAGACCTTTGCTCCAGTAGGAAGGTACTCATCCATTAGATCAATTCTTGAACTAGTTGTGCAGGTGGGGTGGAAGATCCACCAGATGGATGTAAAAATCACATTCCTCAATGGGTCTATTGCAAAGGAAGTGTACATTGAGCAATCAAAAGGTTTTGAGACATTTTATCGAGAGTCTCATGTGTGTATACTCAAGCAAGCATTGTATTGTCTCAAAGAAACACCTCATGCTTGGTACACTAGGATCGATAGTTATCTCACCGGTTTGGGCTTCACCAAAAGTGAAGTAGATGCAAACCTCTATCACACCTTGGTAAAAGGAAAATTGTTGATGAGTAGTTGATCAAATCTTACAAGGAGTACCTCGCAAGGGAATTTGAATGAAGGACATGGGTCTCATGCACTACTTCCTTGGGTTGGAAGTATGGAAAGGCAGTGGGGAATTGTTTGTGTCTCAAGGAAAGTATGCAAATGAGATACTACATAAATCCTGGATGGAGGGTTTTAAACCCATGGAGACACCTCTAGTGACCAACTAGAGGAAGGAGGATGCCACTTCAGGTGAGGAAGTTGATGCTACCATTTATAGATATCTAGAGGGTTCACTTATTTATACCGTGAACACACGGCCATTTATGTTGCAGTCAACCAACTAAGCCAAGATATGGTTAGGCCAACCAAATTGTTTTGGAAGGCAGCTAAGCATCTTTTACAATACCGCAGAGGCACTACCCAGTTTGGACTATGGTACAACTGGACAGATGGATTGAAGTTATGTGGCTTCAAGATGCATATTAGGTAGGGAGTCCATCCAACCAAAATAGTACATCAAGTGGAATTTCCATGTTACGACCACAGTGATGTCCTAGTATAACAAGAAGCAAATATTTGTGG
This sequence comes from Pinus taeda, assembly GCA_000404065.3. Classification (NCBI taxonomy): domain Eukaryota; kingdom Viridiplantae; phylum Streptophyta; class Pinopsida; order Pinales; family Pinaceae; genus Pinus; species Pinus taeda. The sequence continues at coordinate 122,313 of APFE030984341.1, forward strand.
CACTTAGCTCGGTAGAAGCAGAATATATGATTGCAAGTCAAGAAGCATGTGAGGTGATCTAGATGAGAAAGATACTTGTGGGATTGTTTGGTCAAATGATGGATCAAACTATGATCTACTGTGATAATAAAATTTGCATTAAGATCTTAGAGAATCTTGTATTTCATGATCAATTAAATCATATAGATATCTAGTATCACCATTTACGAGACTATGTGCAAAGGCAGATAATGTCACTACGATGCATTCTGAAAGAGGAATAAGATGTTGACATTTTTTAAAATGCCTTGTCAATAGGGAAGTTTGAGTTCCACGGGTGCAAGATAGGGGTGGTTGATAATCCCTTTCTTGTTGAGAGCGAGTGTTGAAAAATGCAACAAGAAATTCTCAGTTTGATATTTCCTTGATTAAATTAAGAATATTTGAATTTCCACATCAACAAACAACTTGGATGTAGTTAAATTGTGTGACATGGCTTGTGTCATCCAGTTTACTTGGTAAATTCAAGTTGGAGGAGTTAGAGTTAAGTTAAGCATGTATGAATGCTAGTTTGTAGCAATCAAGTTCAGTTATTTCAAGTTGTTTTCAGTTAAACTAGTTCCAACTATTGGAAAAACTTGTGGAAGGTCAGTTGTGTAGTGGGACTTTAGTCTAACTCAATGCTCATCCAGTTAACTAATCAATCAACCCAAAATAGCTACTGCATGCAAAGAATTCGAGTTCCCCGGTTGTGGTCGAGATTCCAAGGTAGTGTAACACCAGTTGTAGACTAGTCTTGAGTGTAAAAGTGTTGCATGAAGTCCAATGATCAACCTTGGGATTGCGTAATCCATTTTAGAAAAATTCCTAAATAATAAGGGCCTAATTTCTCAAGGAATTTTGCATGGAAATAAGTGCTCAAGTGGAGGAAGAAATTGACTAAGTTTGGGTCAGAGCTTCTCAATGAGCAAAGAGATAGGTTATTCAATTGCAAGTTTTTCTCAGCTGAGAAAAACATTTGCAATACATCTCTATTCATTAGATTAATGCAAGTATGCAATAGGAGTTTTAGAGTAGCTTTCTTTCCTCGATATATATATATATATATATAATATATATATATATATTATATATATATATATATATATTGTGCATGTTTGTTATTTCTCATTACATGTTTGTCATTGATATTCTAAATTGTGATTAAATTCCACAAAGAAGTAGAGTAGGTTTTGTGTCTTGTGATTTTGATTAAAACTTCATGACCAGTGGAAAATCTACACCATAATTTCTACACATATTTCTTTCAATTTGAGTGAACTTTTTGGATTCCTTTTAGCACATTCTTAAGGTATATAGTATGTGGATATGGTCATGATCTCATTGCTTCTACTAAAATTGTTCATTTTTTGAACCTATTGGCTTCTACTAACATGCTTACAATGTGGTCCACACTAGGCCATATATACCGAGTGTTGGGTATATAAAATCCACCTTACTTGAAATGAATGTAACTTTGTAATGAGCACCAGTGTTGCAGCAAGAATGCTGCAACTCCTAGGGCTACCAACTTTACTTTATCAACCCGTGGTTCGTACAAACTTGGAGGTGACAGTGTTGTATACACAAGTAGATATGATGGGTTTGCTCTTTGTCACTGCTAAGATGGTGATAGACCACTTATGGTTTTTCAAACCAAAGTTCTATTGATTCAGAAGAAGCTTGATTACCAATGAGAAAAAAGGGAAATTTGCACTAAAGTAAATCTTGTCTACTATAGTAAGGAAAACACTGAAATCAAATGCTAAACACACCATTCATCTAACTAACTACTAAGAGGCTTTGCTCCAAAATAATGCTAAGTTAACATATGTGCAATCCTACTGTCCATGGCATGCAATTTGAAACATCCAAAAATTCTATTGTTGTGCATGTAAATGAACAAAATAACTATTTTTCCTTTTTGTCTTTTTTTGTGTGAAAAAGTGAATGCTAATTTTTCTTGGTGCTGCGGTAGGTGGTTTAGGGATGATGGTGAATGGTCATATGGCTTGGAAGGAAAGTAGTGGTCTTGTCCTATCTTCCTAAGGGCATCTTCCACAATTTGGCCTCAATCCAGGCCACTACATGTCAACCTACAGGATGTCCTAAATCTCCTACAAGATCCCCTGCATGCCTACGAGATAGAGCCGAGAGAAAGAGGATGGATTTGGAAGGTGATGTAAGGCTTAGGGAAGGTGAATGGTGGGTGAAATGAGGTGAGGGAGTGCCTAGGACTCCTTTAGAGCTCAAAATAGAGTTGTGAGATGGTTTGATTTGCTCAACAAGTTTGAAGAAGTATTCTTATGGAATGATAAATTTGGTGAGGGATTTAGTGAAAGAAAGTGATAACCATGGATGTATGAGGTTAGGTGGGGTTTGTTGGTCATGAAATCTCTCTGCACTACTGAAACTCCTGCATTGCATCAATCACTAACATTATATCCATGAATCACATTAAATAAGAAAGCTTTTCAATTAACTAAGGAAAAACATAATTTTATTATCTAGTTAACTATGCATGGGAAAACTTGTAGAATAATGTGAAACCTTTATGAGATCTAATACAAGTCTGAAGACATTATAAATGGAAATTAAATCATATTCTTGAAAACTAGTAAAATGTTGGCATAAGTAACAGAAAACCCTAAATTCTATGAGAAATCAAAATTTTGTCTTTTTGGGGTTGCATAGGAGCTATTTACTAAAACCATGATCCATGAAGGGAGTGAGGCCAAATCCACCTACTAACAACTTTTGGATATTCCTTTATCTTCATAATCTACTACTATAGCAATGCACAAATGGAAGCAAACTAATCAAATCCACAACTACTTGCAATGAAATAATGTTAAAGACAATTCAATTATTAATATATTAAATCAACTAAGCATACAAATACAAGAATAGGAGCCTTTGCTACTAGGGTTGCACCGTAACCCAAGAGCTTTAGCCTCTGAGTCAACTCAGTGTTGGATCAAGGAAATGCTCATTCTCATTATCAAATCAGAAAATTACATAACATTGTCTTCCACAAGTCTTGAACTCAAAAAATGCTTAGTGCTTTTACATAAAAATAAATAAATAAATAAAATTTGAATCCTAATAAGGCTCTAGGCCTAGTTATTTATACAACTGATGTCTCCAACGACTTCATTAAATCTAGGGAGACTCGGCTCCCAAACTCAAGATGAACTAGCTCTTTAACTGTCACTGGCTCGACTGCATTTTGATCTTCATGACTTGGTTGATTGTAACTCTGAGCTACTGTGATTTGATGGAGGAATATTCGAATGATTGAGGAGTAAATGAGGAGGATCTATCTCCTACAATCTCTCCTCCTTTTCTTATTCAATTTTCTGCCCTTAATTAGCCAAAATTTCCATCATTTTCTCATAAAAACCTGCAATCAATGCACATTAGTCCACTAGGCATAATATCTCACTTTTACTCATCTCATTAAGCAAAATATAGTCAAAAGATGTAAGAAATTATGAGAAGAGTAAATTTAAATAAGCTAGGAGGTGTATTAAGGTCCATATAGTTACCCAATAATGAGGCTCATCACTTTGGCTAAATTAACATAGAAAGAGGGATCGTGATTGATAATGACAATGATGACAATGATGATGATGATGATGATGACGACGACGACGATGAAAATGATGACAATGATGATGATGATGATGATGATGATGTTGATGATGATGATGATGATGATGACTACTATGATGATGACGACGATGATGATGACGATGACGATGTTGATGATGTTGACGATGATGATGATGACGACGACGACGATGACGACAATGATGATGATGATGTTAATGATGATTTTGATGAAAAATATGATGATGATGATGATGATGACAACAATGATTATTTTGATGAAAATGACAAATTTGATGGTGATGATGACGACGATGACAAAAATGATGATGATGATAATGACGATGACGATGATGATGATCAAAATGACATGGATGATGATTGAAATTATGATGGTCATGAAGATAAATTTGTGCTTATATGGTGATGATGATGACAATGATAATGATGATGATGATTTTCATAATGATGTTGATGAAAAGGATGATGATGATGACAATTACGATGATGACGATGATTTGAACGTAGGTTTGTCATGTCATTTTTATTTGAAATTAGGTTTGTCATTTATGAACTCTATGAATTAGTCATTTGGACTTAGGTTTGTCTTTGGCCCCATTCATAGGTCACTCTATGTAGGGTCAAAGCATAATGTCCACTCATTAGTAAATGGAATACCTTGGAAATCATTAGATGAACCAAAGTTAAAATTGGAGGTGATGGTATAAACCTAAATGTGCTTCTCTTGGTTTCAAGAATAATATATTCTCTACTAAATAAGGCCAACCATGTGAAGGTGGAAGCTCACATGGCCCGTCACCCCCCAACACCCACATCACTCTCAATTCCCCAATTCCCATTCTATCTATTATAATATATTTGAAAGAAACGCAGTAACAATCAAACATAAAAACTAGGAAAATAAAAGTTTAAGGTGAATGAAAGAGAACAAACCAACTGAAAACGTATAAATGCATACCTCGTACATTTCAGAATTTTGATATCATTAATCTTCTTCTTCCTCCAACTCATCATCCAGTTCATATTCATCTTCAAATGATTTTCCATATCAACATCATCATCATCGTTAATATCATCATTCGGAACATGCTCTTCTACATTTGGTTCGACTTCTTTAATTTTTTCATCTGACACAATGTCAATATCATCTAGTTCATCCAAATTAACATTGTCTTGATTAACATATCCTTGAACTTCTTCAATGTCTTCATTTGACACGTGAACCCCGTGTTCCTCTACGTCATCCTCTTCTTCAACTTCATCTTCTTCTGCTACATTATACTTTACCAACCTTCCTCTTGGATCATATCTAACAACATATGACCAACCCACTTTACCTAGAACCTCTACATAAAATACTTGTTCCCATTGGCTTGAAAGAACATAGGGCTTTTTTTTTTTTTTTTGTAATCTTGGTAGGACCTTCTCATTTTCGAGTTTTTACATGTCCGTTATTCACCCCATTCACCCCATTTCCAGGGAGGGTAGCACAAGAATCGAACCCAAGATCTTCAGTTCGGTGAGACTTCATTTCCACGGCCATTTCCACTTGAACTACCCCATGCGGACGAAAGAACATAGGGCTTTGATCCTAGCTCAACATTCCTTATATCAACCATGGTAAATTCGTTAGCATTCTCAATAACAGTTATATCAAGGTCACATTCATGGATTTGTAGCCAAAACCATTTAACATCGAACACAACTAATTTGAAGGATTTAAAGTCACACTCAAGTATATCATGAAAATACCCATAGTATCTATTATTGGATACTTTTGAATGTATGTCACCTCTGAAGGCAACATTGGTAACCTGAAATGTTGCAGTTATCCCACTATTAAAATTATTCATCTTTTCATCCAATGTTTTGATGTGAAATTTGCAGTCATCACACCACATTTTTTTGTGGTGTTTCTACCGCAATATGTCAAACATATAAAAAAATGCATTTTAATTCATAGGCATATTTATACTTGGAAATTTTTCAAATTAAGAAAAAAAACACACCATACGCATCAATATAATTGTAAAAAAACTTAGTATGGGTAAATATACTTTCTTGATAATATTTTAAACCATATATAAATTTCCCTCTATGTAAGATTGATATCTTCACTACATTTAGCTACTTTGACCAATGTAGACACACCATACCATGATAACCTACCATTATTAGCTTGATTTCATCATTCAATTCATACCTTCATCCAATCAATATTGTTTGTAATGTATAAATCTATTGCATCCCACTCTTGTCTCGTTGTATTAAAATAAAATAATTCATACATATATAATTAGTTACCATGTTATACCTTCATAATAATGGATCATACAAGAAGACTAAAAATCAAATAAGTATGATATACATAAGAATAAAAGATTCAAATGTATTATAAATCTCCACTTATATCTACTTACATCTCACTTTCCTCATTCTACCTCTCCCAATAGGTGGTCCCCTTCAAATTTGTTCATGGAGTTGACATCCCACATGTGATCCAATACATTAATACTTTTTCCTATTGCATGACTGTATTGACAAATATAAACCATGGTTTGATATACCATATATCCCTCTACCATAGAACCCTCAACACATGCTCTTTTGTCTGACCAAAGCCTTAAGTGATTTCAAGTGTCTCTCAGTCATCCACATTGATCTTGTGTGTACAAGTCCACACTTTTCAATCTCCTCGACTTGGTGTATGAGGTAGTGTTCTTTTGCATTGAAAAACGTTAAAGGTAGATACTTTTTCATTTCACACATTAGATGAGGAATTTGTTTCCTCCAATACTTTATATATTCTTTATAAATTTATTTATATGATAACCATCTACAAATGAAGCAAAAAAATCACAGATTTCAACAAAAAGACATATAGTACATGATGAAAAGTAAAACACGTGCAGTGAAATATAAGTTGTACAACAAATTGTTGGGAAAAATACTGAGAGGGGTGGGGGGCTGAATTAGTATTTTAAAAACTCACGATAATATTTTTTCTTTTCTTAAATGTATACGCAACTTAACTGAACCCAACTAGCGTAGATACGCGACTGTTGTAAAAGAAACTAATGTATTCCTAGTAAAATTTGTAAAACAACTAACTATTTATCTGTTAAACTTTGAACCAGAATGTAAGAGATTTATTAGGCATTTGATAAGAATTAAACAAGTGCAGTAAGAATAGAATAAAGTATCACACATAAGTAAAGACACATGAACACCATCATTTAACGTGGAAACCCAATGTGGGAGAAAACCATCATTGTTGTCGTCTCAGTGTTCAAAACTTATTAATATCAAAAATTGCTTACATTATTGTACTAGTGCAAGCTCATACTAGTACATAGGCACCCACCTTACGAAGGCTACAACCTTCACTCGTTCTCTAGATGCTACTCGAAGGGAGAACCAACCCCCTGATATGATCACCAACTACTACTGGTAGGAAGTTTTGACTTCCTCATTGAAGGCTCCAACCCTTAGCAACATCCATGGACCACATTTCATCAAATTTTTAGATTAGATCCAATATGAACACTTACAATCAATCATTACTGTAAAACAATCATCAATCTCTGACACATAGAATCAACCGATCATTGAAACCCAAACAACTGATACATAATCAAAACTTAACCAATCAACTAGAATAGTCAGATCATTGTCACCCATACACATAACTAAACTCAGAATGTTGCATCAACACACAAAATCAACTGCAACCCTGATCATTCATTTTCCAAAATGTATATGCTTCACTTAAGGCAACCCACATGCATACACACTTTTCTGGAGAGAAACCCGCATGTAGATCTTAATATACTGAAACTTGAAAAATTAACCACTGCAATTTCTAAAAATAACACTAAATCACACTCAGATCTACTGCAACACTCTAATCCAATCATAGAGTTGTCTCTGATCTTTAATCAAAATCAGCAAGTACTCTTAGCATTCATCAATCAATTAATACCCAAATTCAACTTCATCATTCAATCAAATCTACTTCAAACATTATCACTTAACCCAAATCAACATGAGGACATCATTGGTAGACAACAGAGAAACAACATAACTGATTAGGTTGATTAGTCATTTATGAACATAAACACCTTACTTTATATACGCAACTTCGTAGAAGTGAACCTGTTTGTATACGCGCTTTTCTTGAAACCAACCAACGTATAGAGCTACAAATTTTGACCTAAAATTGTATAGCTCTTTATAACTTCAGAAAGACTTGGACCATTATAATCAAAGATAAAAACTTGCGTAAGTACTTAGATCCAGTCAATCCTTGAATAAATCATACAATGAACAATAATTTCAGGTCTCATGACCCGATCCATCATTGTATTCATCAGTGCATAATTATTTCAGATCAATGTGACAATTATGGCCCTTACAATGCAAGTATACTTCAAATTGAAGTATTCATCAAAAACCCTTTCACTTGCACACTTAGCCCTTTGATCTTCACTTCTTTATATATTTTAGCCCTCATCAAATACCACGAGTCAAAACAACATTAGTGTCGGTGGTAATCTTTGACGGGATCAATATTCATTTTCGTGCTCATTACTATGGGCCAATACCATGGTAAGGACCCCTTGTATTTAGAATACCATGGTAAAAAAACTATACGCTACTTTTCTTCATTGAACTCGTGTGCATATGCAAATTGGCTTATCAGAACCTATGTATAGTTCTTGAGCTTCCAACTTTATCGTTCCTTTGAACTGATTCCTCTTAATTGTCATGCATTCAGTCACATTTGTATTCATTATGGTATTCTGTTGTATTCATTCTGTCACCTCTGAATTGGCCTGTGAATTATGTTATAAGTGAGTTTCAATCAAGGACAACATATGCATCATAATGCCAACACAAATTATTGAATAGATTACACTTTGCACATAAATATCCACTTACCTCATGTATTTGCCAAGATCATATATAACTTGTTTGAAATTGTTGTCAAACGGGGAGAGATAGAGGTAGAACATTTGGTAACAAAAATAATGATCAAACATTTTTTATTCCCAAATTAGTAGAAAATAAAAACGCTAACAAGATGTTTCACCAACGTACAGATATATACACCAAAATAATTACCTTAATGAGTGCATGCCAATCATGAGTTCTTACCGCACCTAATTCACCTTTCTTTCTTAGGATATTCTTTATGTTTGAATAAAATCTAGTTGGAAATTTAAGTTTTTCAATAACCTCTTTTACATCCATGCTTTGATGATCTCTCAATAAACATGGAAGGATGCTTATATTTTGGTCATCTCCATTGCTATTTGAATGAATCACACTATTCATTGCATGGTTGGCCTCCTTAATGTCATTACAAATCTTGACAATTTTTTCTTTATCTCTCCTTCCATTTAATATTCTCCATAAGATCTCTGTTACATTCTTCCCAATGTGAATTGTATCAAACAAGTGAATAATTTCTAGGTGTTCATGGTAGGGGAGTCTATTGCATTGCTCGAGATAACTTTTCATTCCTTATGGAAGTGCCAAGTTATTAAAGCCATGACAACCTACAAGGTGAATCATACTTAAATATATTATAACAACAATATAACCTATCATTTAGTACAGTCAATAAAATGCCATAAAAATATAAAATAATACAATCTTATCATGTATATTGATACATAGAAAATTTGATCCATACCTTGAGACACTCTATTATATTTCACCTTCTAAGCATGAGGTATCATTCTCCATGATCTTAATCCAATCTCTTCTTTCCCATTGAAAATATGTTTTTTGGTACTTCGGTGCCTATGGTTCTTAGAAAGGAAGTGAATATACTCATAAAACACCTCATTTCCTAAGCTTCTTGAACAATAAGATTTAATCTTAGGACCACAAACATGACAAGAAAATTTACCCTTTGTTTGAAGACCTGCAAAAGATGGAATAATTTTATATCAATTATTTTAAGTATGTACACTGAAGGGACTATTTAAAAATCATACATGAAATGAACTTCATAAAATTAAACATTATTAAAGTGCAAGGCAACATTATAACATACCTGCATGGAAATGTGTTAGCTCTAGGGCATTGTGAATTATCCACACAAGCATTGCATAGAATTCAAATTCGCTTTGTGCATCTACTGGTCTAGAGATATCATACATAGTGACATTGTTTCATAACTCCACTAACTCATCAATAAGAGGCTCGATATATACATTCATATATTTGACCTGGTACTTACCTAATTGATTGAACATATAATACATAATTACTACATATATGAGTAAATAAAAAAATATAAGACATAATTAAACATATAAGAGTAAACAAATTAATACCTAAAATAATATATTGTGTTAAAAAATATTATTCTAAACAAATTAATGCCTGGAACAATCATTGCCAACATTATGTGCTTCCTCTTTATTGACTTCCACAAAGGAATTTTATTGGTGATAACAAAAGCAAGCCACACCGAGTAAGTAGATCTAAGCTCTCCAAATGCATTGACATCATTAGTTGTTAATGAAAGCCTAAGATTACAAGGCTCTGTTTTAAACTTTGGCCACCTTTCCTCTATATTCCTAAATGCATATCCATCTACGAGCATTCGAAGAACACCATCTTCACATTAACTTGTTTCATGGTAATTCATAAGTTATGTTATGCTATTGCACTTGAACAATTGTCATAGACATGGAATTATGGGAATATAAAGAAGAACCTTGCGAGGCACATTTTTTGTTATTTTATCAGTTTGATATCTACTCTCATCAAATTTTGGTATTTCGATGCATGTCCTTTATAATAGATAATATCATCATTAGCACATGCATGAATAGCTTGATACTCCATTTCAATATATTCCATAATGGCATGTAAATCTCGGTACGAATGAGGTAAAACATTTGACAGTGGTAATAGAAATTCACCTAACAATCTACAACATAAAAAAATAGTAGTATTGTTTATTATACTAAACAATATTAATCATACATATTGACTCCAAATGCTACAAATTAATTAAATGATGATAAACATAATAACATTTAAAACAAAGGAAAAAATAATTGCTTTATCATGTATATAGTACCAAATGTCACAAAATATATTACATACCTTAGGAGTTGTGTCACACATGTGCTTGACAAACCATTCACCACCTTTAAGTTGACCAACAACAATACAGAAGAGAGAAGAGATGTTTTTGAGCCTTCATAAAGAGGTTCAATTTCTGTCTCAAGTAGAGGTTTATCAAAAGCACGATCATCATACTCATTTCCATAATCATTCATTCCAACATTATTAGATTTTTCCTCGATCAATCTATTGGTCACATCTTCTTCAATTGTGTTATCAACATCATTATCTTCTTCTATTGGATCATTATCTTGATCATCAATGTTCAATCCATGTTCTTTAATAGACGTTTGTACTGCAACCACCTCTTCCTCATCGATCAATGCCCCAAGGGGTCGATACTATATAATTACAATAAATAAAGTAATATTAATATATATATCAAATATTTAAACGTCGATCCAAACATTAGCAAATATAATATAGGAAAACAAAGACAAAGAAAAAGACAACTAATTAGGTGAGAGAAAGAAACAAAGACAACAAATCAATGGTGATGCTTGTGCAATTTATAAAGATATTTAAGAATATGTTGAAAAAATCTAGGAAATATGTTACTTTTCTTGACATGTAGAAAGAGAGGCACTTTCTGAGATATATAGTCATAACCATAATAAAAAACATATTGATATTATTTTTCATTCTTCATTATAATGTCATGTTTTTTCTTGATTTCACTTAGAGACCCAAAGTTTTAAGAGGGTGGGTGTGTTTGGTTGTGTTATATTCTTTCCATGACTAGCGGGGGGGTAGCAGCCCCCCTGTCACGGGGTATGCAAGGGTCTCCCCTATATTACCTATATTTGGACCCTATATTACCTACGGTTTTGTGCATGGATTTCGCACATGATTTTGAGAGTGATGGCTTTTCGGTCCATGGTATTATGTAGATCTGTTCAAGGGAAATATGGTTATGTTCTAGTCTAGGGTTAATGGATTAGGGTTTATGGATGCTTCAGCATGTATATATATGTATTGTAACATTGAAAGGAACATAATGAAAAATCAATCTGGTAGTCCCAGTTTTGGGATCCAATAAAAATCTTTGTGTATATTTGTTTTATGTGTTATGCTCTTGCCTTTGTTTATTTTCTGTTATTATAATTTGTATGCAGGTAATTTTTGTACGGGGTTAAAACCTACAGGGTGAGAAACCATGAGCTTGGGTGTGAGAAAGAAAAAAATACAACAAATCAATGTGATCATAAAGATTGGGCAATTTAGAGAGATTTTTAATATTATGTTGAAAAAATTTAGGAACAATTGCCTGATAATCATCAAACCCTTTTCATTCCATCACATTTACAAATGTACTCAAACTATAAGACTTAAACAATAATACCAATGAATCAAGGAAATACCAATTAAGTTGAAGCAAGAAAACCTCAAGGTAAATGCTATAATATTGTTCATAATGGCTTCCATAAGACAAGAGAATGAGAGGGGAAAGGACACAAAATGTATTTTATTCCCAACTCCTCTCAAATCTTCGATTGTGACAAGTGTAGAGTGGATCTTACATTATCTTTTTTAATCATGTTTTAATTAGAAAATTTATTTCTAAGCAGGATGTGGACTTTTAATCTTATATGAAAGGTATTCTCACAATGAAAGTTACTACTAAAATTAGTTGGTGGCTAGATGGGTCTAGAAATATACAAGAGAAAGATAAGTCTTTCTTATTATTCATTGTTTGGTTTTGTGTTTGTCTCTAATTATTGTTTCTATACCCTTTTATTCCTAATTTCCTATTTTTTGTATCATTGCTCATAAATAGGTAGGTCTCATATTGTCTAGGTTTGCTTATCAAAATCAAGGCAACAATGTGTTTGCTGATCTAACTTATTAGTTTCATTTTATATTGTATTTTTTATGAAATGTTTTCACTTATAAACTTTGTAATCAATAACCTATGTAATCAAATTAGATAGGATCCCCTTTTTTCTTTAGGAAAGTGGTAGGGAACCCACTAAAGAAATTTTTTGTAGGAAACCTTGTTTTACTAAGGCATATTGTTAGTCTCTCCTTCTACACAAAATGGGGTATTCTTTCTTTTTGACCATTTAGTTGATTTGGCGAGAATGTCAAAAACTCACTCATTTGTACTTAGTGGTAAGTGAATGTTATAGAATAAAAACATTGTGCCATCTACTTCAAAGGAAATTCAAAATGGAATGTTCTACCTTGAACGAGTGATAATAAGTAAGATAAATTTGGAAAAAATAACCATTAATGATTTATTGAACATTTCATTAATCTATCCTTTTCCTATAACTATGTTGATGGTGCTAGATTCGCCAAAATTTAGGGGATCTCCTCGGTATGAATTCCCAGCTAGACCTCACACTATTTGGTGTGGGAGTCCCATCCGGTACGATGGAACGATTGCCACTACCTTAGATATTTGCCTTACCTCCTGTTGTTCAACACACGAGAGTGTTATGCATGTAACTTTAAGAAAGTGAGGTCAGTATGCCTAGTGAGTGCGTAATGTAACTCTATGTCCGGGTTCTCTTAATGTAAGGGAGAGGGTAAAAGTGAGCCTCTAGATGAGAGGTAGTAGTACCACCTAGGGAGAGACACATGCAAAAAAAAAAGGGTCTGTCCAACATCCAGCGGAATACTCCATAGCGGATGCGGCAGTCATGAAAACCAAAGTTCAAGAGAAAAAACGTACACTGTCCAGTGGAGTAGTCCACATAGGGGTGACGGTCGTTAAAACCATGAAAACAAAATGATGGTCTGTCTAGTGTCCCATGGAGTAGTCCACACAAGCAAGACAGCATTGATAAACAATATAACACATGTTAAACAGTGTAAGTACTAAAATAACGGAAGTAGTTCAACTATCTTAGTATAGGTTAAGAAAAAACTCATTACAAACGTTTAAATAATAGTCTTACAAAGGGATAGAAAACATGTGTGAAAATTGTCTAGCCTAAAATAGGCTTCTGAATTAAGAAAATGTTCCAGACACAGATGTACACCATACATCACTAGCCCTAGTAGTGGAACATTGGAGCCACTCCTCACTCCTCAAAGAATAGAATATAGGCTCTGAAGGCTATGTGGGAGGAGCCAAGGTGAAAATTCCTCTGCTCATACAATGAGAGGATATATATACTCAAGGGGGGATAACTGACCCTTATGACTCTTTGACTTCCCTCATGGTTGTTTGACTTCTTGTGACTTTTAGTCTTACATGACTCTTTAACTTCATATGTTCGTCTCTTAGAATTTCACAATACATTACATTTGATTACAGTAAGTATGGCCCATAGTAGTGATATGGCTGAGACAAATCATGACACAACTTGACATGACACTGCTGACATGTGCTAGCTAACTATGGCGTCTGTGTCGAGTTGTTGTGCTGCTAAGTGATGGGTCTACTCTCGGTGTAACATGTCTTCACCTCTGCATGGCAAAGTGTGCGGGTTCTTTGATGGTCTTGGTCTTGCTTGATGGTGCCCATGTATGTGTCCCTTTTGATAACTACTTGATGTGCTTCATGTGTTCATTCAACTGTGACCAAGTCTTCTAGCATGCACTCCTTCTTTATCCCATTCATCACCGTGCCATGTCTCATCAATGCACCTATTCTTATAATCACTCATGATGAGACGACATCAAATCCAAAAATCTCCTAGTCTAACATGATGCATTGTTTTTCATTTCGATGCAGATGACCGGAAGAGGGACAAGGCACTGAAACTTCATAAAGTACAACTTAGGTCAGGATGCGAGGCTCTTGAGGAGTGTCAGGAAAAACTGCACAGATGTTACTGGGAGGTAGATTTGCGTAATCTGGGACAGCAGTGACAATTGCAAGGTAAAACCCAACTGGGAGGAAGAATTGCACAGTTCCTGGGAGGAAGACAAGGCAGAGAGTTGGGAGGAACTACTAGGAAATTCTATACAATTTTTAAGATGAGGACTAGCAGGTCATCCAGGGGTCTAGTTGGGGATCCAAGTAGTTTCTCCAAGGGAGACAGTGGAAAGAAAGAGGCACTAGCAGACATTTATGTGCAATTTTCAAGAGCTAGGCTGGATCAGGCTATGGGGAGCTGTTGGGTATAACTGCGCATTTCTGAGAGATAGTGTCGGACATGCAGTTTCTGCACAGTTTTCAGGATGAGTGTAGAGTGGGGCATTAGGGAGATTACTAGTCAAAACTACATAATTTTCAGAGGGAGAGCAAAACAAGCCAACAGGTTGCCTACGAGTTAAATCTATGCAATTCTCAAAGGGAGGGCAAGGCAAGTCACCAAGGGGGCTTGCCAGCTAACTCTGTGGAATTCCTTGGAAAAGTGCAATGGCAAGTAGTAGAGGCCGAACTCAAATAATTGTGCAATTCATGCAAACAATGCAGGGAAGGAATCTGGGCAACTTCTGTGCAGATTTTGGGATGAATGTAGCCTCAACTCATAGTGTAGTTCATGTTTTCCAGTAGACCAGAGGGAGGCCTGATGAGTATGTTAGGTCCCTATACTACTAGTGTAACCCTTTATTGCTATTAGTACAACCCCCTTATTATATTGTTGTGCCCATCTAGTCCCCATATTGTTATTATTGTGCCCCATTGAAGCCCACTATTGTTATTAGTATTCCCTTACATTATTATTGTTATGTCAGCTCTGATTATATTATGACCCCTTAGACTCCTATATATAGAAAGGAGGTCTTGTCATTTGTATCATCCAAGAATTGTTCATTTGTGTAATGTAAAGGAGGTTTCCCCCTCGAAGGGGTTTATCTCTAAGGCGTTTATCTATCTTTTCTATCTTTTTGTGAGCTGGTTCCATAACATTTGGTATCAGAGCTTTGGATTCTAGGGTTTCGTTACTCCAAACAGGTCATCGTGGCATTTTCGCTATAACTATTTTTCTGTCATGTTCTAGAAGCTAAAAAAAGAACCCATTTGAGACAAAATCTCGCTTAACCTTGGGTCTGAATTCTAGATCTTGGCTTGCTACATTTTCAAAGATATGATCTGAGGAAGTTAGGGTTTTTCCAAGCTCTATAATTTCATCTAGAACAGGTCATCGTAAAAGTTTCGATACAACCTTGCTGATACGAAGTTTCAAAAGCTAACAAAAAAACCCATTTGAGGCAAAATTAATCTGAACCGCACTTCCGAATTTCAGATCTTTTCTTGCTATATTTTCAGATTTATGATCTGAGGAAGTTAGGTTTATGGAAGACACCTGAATTACACCCTAAACAGGTGACCTAGGGAAAATCATCATAATTATGGCTCTAAGCATCAGATTGAAATTTCGTAAGAAGCTACAGAAAGAGGACAGACTCTGATTTTCTATGTATATTTTTAGTGTCGATGGTCAAAACAATGACACGTGGAACTTCATGCAAGTTTACCCTTCTGAAACGGTATATAATCAAGTCATATTGGGAGATTGTGCATAACTCTTTCTTAGAGAATCCAATTTCGATCAGACTGGTGGCATTGGAAGGAGGACGCGGAGCGCTACTGCAAATCACAATTTTATAATTGGAGAATCTGATATTACAAAGTTACAGTTGTTTCAAGATCGAGCTCCCAAAATCAAGAAAAGGCAATATGAGGAAGTTTGATGGCAAGGATCTGGTAAATTGGATACTACAGATGGAGAAATATTTTGATCTACATGGTATACAACTGTTACAAAAGGTACGTATTATATCTAATTATTTAGAACCAAATCAATTTTTATGGTATAAGGGCTTTTTTCTCGTAAACCACTTGTTACGTGGTCAATTTTCACGGAGGAAATGATACCACATTATTAGGATACAAAGAGAAACACCTTCTTTAGCCAATTGATAAATCTCAAAGAAAAGTGTTCAATGGAAGAGCACATTGAGGACTTTCAAAATTGAATATAAGGAAAAATGATATTCCAGAGAAGTAGAGGATTGATGTCTCCGTAGGGATTTTAAAGGATAACATTCAACATGAGGTTCGTCTTTGGGAACCTGGTTCATTAGAGAAGGCATTCAGGTTGGCAAGAAAAGTGGAAAGAAAAATTATGGAAACACAGAATTCTACCCCTCACAACTATAAACATGGAAGTTTTGTTTCTCCTAGTCTTCCACAACCTACAAGGTTAACACCACAACAATTGGAAGAAAAAAGAGCAAAAGGAATTTGTTACAATTGTGATAACAAATACATTAAATGTCATAAGTATGCTAAGAAGAAATTATTTTACATTGATTGTGAAGAGGAGGAAGAAAATGATCAAGAAACATCAAAAGAAGAGGATATACACTAGGAACCAACCCTAGAGAAAGAAGAAATCAATCCGACCATATCTTGTAAAGCATTGGTAGGAATTACCACTCCTCAAACTCTCAAGATAGAAGGACATATTAAGAAGAAAAAGGTTCAAGAAGTGAAATATCACATCAAGAAAGAAGAAATGAATTCAACCATATCTTGTAATGCATTGGCCAGAATTGCCACTCCTCAAACTATCAAGATAGAAGGACATATCAAGAAGAAAAAGATTCAAGCAGTGAAAGATCACATCGAGCATCAAGAAATGAATCTGACCATATCTTGTAATGCATTGGAAGAAATTACCATTCCTCAAACTCTCAAGTTAGAAGGACATATCAAGAAGAAAAAGGTTCAAGAAGCGAAAGATCACATCGAGCATCAACAAATGAATCTGAAAATATCTTGTAATGCATTGGCTGGAATTACCACTCCTCAAACTATCAAGATAGAAGGACATATCAAGAAGAAAAAGGTAATAATGTTGATTGATTCGGGTAGTACCCATAATTTTATTCATTGTAAGATAGCCAAGGAATTGAATTACTTCCTATATCCAGCACCAAAGTATCAAATAATGGTTGCAAATGGAGGAACCATAAATTGCTTTGGAAAGTGCCATAATATCAAGCTATCCATGGGAGAATATGTATTGAATAGCCCAATGCTTTCCATTCCAATGGGTGGTGTTGATGTTGTACTAGGTGTCCAATGGCTACAATCCTTGGGTACAATAGCTTTTAATTTTCAAGAACTTCTCACGAAATTTTCTTCGGAAGGAAATGAAGTTGAATTAAGGGGTATCACAGGAAACTGGGAAAGATAATCATCTCTAACGGAATGACAAAGCTTCTAAAGAAAGAACAAAGAGGCGTAATTGCACAATTAGGTTTACTAGAGGTTCCCACATCGAAATCATCTATTTCTTCAGATCTTCAAAAAGTCATGGACAATCATTCCAAGGTATTTGAGACTCCCAAAGGCCTCCTGCCTATTCGTGATCATGATCATGCTATTCATTTGATTCAAGGAAGTGTTCCTCCAAACATCAAGCCTTATAGATATCCATATTCCCAAAGTAGTAAAACTGAACGTATGATTACCGAAATGCTAGAGGTTGGTAGAATTATCCAACCAAATTCAATAAATGAAGCAAGGGATGAATGGAAGAAGGATGAAGAAGTGTGGCCACTCATTGAAAAGTTGTAGAAGATCCTAGTTCAAACAATATTGCCAGAACTTGACGAGGAAGGAAAAATCATATTGGAGCCTAGAGCAATCATAGAAGCAAGAAACCGAGAGCTACAAAATTGATCAATTTCATAGTAACTCATCAAGTGGAAGAACTTACCCGTTGAAGATTCCACATGGGAGGACAAATTTTTTATACAAAAGCATCAAGAACTACTCAAGCGTTGAGGACAACACTTTTTGAAGGAGAGGGGCATGTTAGGTTCCTATACTACTAGTGTAACCCCTTATTGTTATTAGTACAACCCCCTTATTATATTGTTGTGCCCATGTCGCCCCCATATTGTTATTATTCTGCCCCATAGAAGCCCACTATTGTTATTAATGTGCCCTTACATTATTATTGTTATGTCAGCTCTGATTATATTATGACCCCTTAGACTCCTATATATAGAAAGGAGGTCTTGTCATTTGTATCATCCAAGAATTGTTCATTTGTGTAATGTAAACGAGGTTTCCCCCTCAAATAGGCTTATTTCTAAGCCTTTTTATCTATCTTTTCTATCTTTTTGTGGGTTGGTTTTATAGTAGAGTAATGTTGCAGGAAGCGTGGAGTGGATCGAACTTGGAGACAACTTTTGTGCAGCTTTGGGAGACATTCAACTAGTTCACTTTCAGGATTGTGCAGTGCAAGGTGCCATGGATGATAGCCTCAAGCTATGCACAGTTCTGGGCAACGGAGTAAGGTCACTGAGAGTTGAGACTACGCAATGTAGCTAAGTCAGGGTTTGGTTGAAGTAGGGTTGTCCAGTTGATAGATTTTCAAGAAAAATGGCTAAGTGTGAGAGCAAGTGAACTTGTGCGTACATGATATTTTGATCACACACTTGGCACGACTCAACGACAAGACACTTCAAACCAACAAGACAAACATGTGTTCAGTGAGACTACCTCGAATGCTAAGACAGACAAGTGCGACACTTGAGATATATCTTCAAACGACCTTGACGACACTTGTGTGACAGTGCATGCAACTTTGTGTGTGAGTATGACCGATGTTCACAGAGTGGAAACAATTCATGCACACAAAGACAAACCTTCAAAATCACTAGAACAAATTCGCAGGCATGACATAGAAATCAACATGCCGAAAGACAATTGGTGTTCGAGCAAGAAAGAAGGGTGTAAAGACTCAACAAGAGCCCATGGAATGAGCCCAAGTTTTTGTAGCCATCAAGGGGAAAAACCAAGGAAGGCTCTGAAATTTGGATGCAGGCCAAAATTTTGGAGAGTGTTGTAGCCACTATGACACTTGGCAACAAACTGGTTGATTACTAGCTTCTCTGTTTTGGTTCATTTTCATCACAGGGCCTTGGCATTTCAAGGATTATTGATTCATTGTGAGGGTTATTTTGGCAAATTTGGCTTCCCCACTTACCCCATGGACAAACATGGTTCACCTTGTACTAACTCAATCAAACACAGCAAAATTTTTAGCTAGATCACAGTGTTTGAAAATTGGGAAGAGTAGTTTGGTTTGCGGGCTTAATATTTTCAAAGTATAAGTTTTCATCTTTGGTGTTGCTCTGCTTCCAATAGGCTTGGACAGTACCATGATGGAGTCATGCAGGAACACAAGCATTCTCCACTACCGACGAGTCTAGTCAGTACCCCGGTGGAGTTACCTGCTTCACCTCTCTGCGCAAGAAGCCTTTCTCTTCTTTTGCCTTTGTGTTTTATGAAAGAGGACTGTGCATAGGCACTTATTTATTTTTGTGGTGGAAGAGGGATCCCAACTTATTGAGAGAAGAAGATGTTTTTCCTTTAGAGAAGAATGTAAGACCTCTGATTTCGGTTTGCTCATTTATATCTTTCCCCTTCTTCATTTCTAGCCATCGGACAAGCTTGGACACATAAAGAAGAATACTGAGTACAGGAATGGGGTTTCTCATTTGGACACAAGTTCATGGTTTAACCAGAGCTTCCCTTACAAATGAATCATATTTTCTGTCCAAGCTTCACCAGCCAAATGCTACAACCAAGAAAAGAGAAGACAAACACAGATTAGCCAAGTGTTGCAATGTCACAAGACTCTTCGAATTCAACCACATACTTATTCAAAAGCCAAAACATGGTATAGGACAACACTTATTTACAAAATGAAAATGACAAGACAGTCAAAACAAAGCAAAGCGAAGTGAAGAAAAAACAGCAAAGTAAAACAATAGAACAAAAATAAGCATGCTATGTACATAGGGTGGGGCATGGCCCCAAAGCATTGAAAATAACATTTTAAATCTTTCCCATTGATAGGAAGGTTGTCAATCCTCCCGTCAAGTGATTACAAATGATGTGTGTGTTGGAAAAAAATTTCGTAGATCGTGAAAGGACCAATCCATAGGGACTCGAACTTCGTGTGTTTTCCTTTGTCTTTGTGGGGTTTATCCCACTTCAAGACTAAGTCACCCACATCGAAGTCAGTGTTCCGTGCAGACTTTCGATCAAACCATCTCTTGATATGGTTCTGGTGGAGTGAATATTTTTCTTTTTATTTCATCCATTCTTCATGTGACTTGTGTAATGTGTCCATCCTACATTGAACCAATAGACACATATTGCCTCAGGATTATTGGGAAAACTGGAGAGCAGGAAAGTAAATACTTGGTAGGAGGATGGTTTCTTTTCCATATGGAAGGAAGTATGGAGATGTGTTCAAAGAGGGATTGGGTGTAAATCGGTCATCCCAAAATGCATTTACTAGAGCGGAATGCCAATTTTCCTACTCAAAGTAAATGTTCTTTTTTATGATGTGAATGAGATTCTTGTTTGTAGATTCGGTAAGACCATTTCCCTGAGGGTAGTAGTTAGATGAATGTTTAAGCACAATACCATATTACAATGAAAAATCATAAATTTTCAACAAAGAGAAGTAAGTTTAATTTTCAAAAACAAGTGATACAGGAATTCCAAACATCGAAATGATGTTCTATTGAATGAAGTTGATGACTTCCTGGTCATTCACTTGTTTAAGAGGAACTACTTCTATCCACTACACGAAGTAATCTATAGCAGTCAAGATGTAGTGATGTTTCTTTGATGAATGTGGGAATATTTCACCAATGATGTCTAAGCTCCACTGTTAGAATGGTTCATCCACTGCAATAGGCTACAGTGGCACTACTGACCTTCAAGTTCTATCAGTGCATTGTTGAAAGACCAAGCACTTGTGGGCATAATCATGTGCATCCTTAAACAATATGGGTCAGTATAAACTGGCTCTCATGACTTTATGCACAATTGTGTTATGTGCAAAGTGACCTCCAGCTGGTCCATCATGCAGATCATGCAACACTCTCTCTGAGTCTTGTGCCTCTAGGCACCTAAGCAAAATTCCATCATTGTGCTTTTTGTAAAGCACATCATGCACCAACTGGTGAGTCAAAGATCCCTCTTCTGTCGCATGGAAAAGTGAGATGGCATGGTGCCATGCTCAAGGTATTGGCACACTTCTTCATACCAAGAGTTTTCATGCGAAGTAGGTGGTGCTCTCTCTACATTGTACATATTGATCTCTTGCTCCCATCTAGTGAGCTCTTCTTCTTCCTCTTCCCTGTGTACTATTTCTACTACAAGTCTACAGAGATTGTGACCCTTAACAGTGTGAACTGGCTTGATGTCAAGATCATACTCTTGTAGTCCTATCATCCAGTTCACACGTCTTTCACCCATCTCTTGTTGAACAAGCAGTGATCTGACTGTTGGGTGTGGCACAAAGACTATGCAATGATTTTTCAACAGGTAGGTTTAGAATTGCTTCACCGCCTTGTGTAAAGCATATTCTTGTTTATCCGTGGAGGGATAGTTAAGCTCGGCTCCCTATATGCTCGGGCTCATAAAGGATATGGGACGTTCTTTATTCAGCTCATCCGACTATATAAGCACTGCAGCGAGTGAATTATCAGAAGCGAAAGTATAAAACAAGAAATCTTTGTTGAAATCTAGGATGTGTAGTGTAGGTGCATCTGTTATTACTTGCTTGATATAGGAAAATGCGTCCTTTTCCTTCTTTCCCCAGCTATAGACTGCGTCCTTCTTAATCATGTCTTAGATAGGTTTAAAAATCTTTGCATAATCTGAGATGAATTTTCAGAGGAATTTGATCTTCCCCAAGAAGGACTACATAGATTTCTTGTTGACTGGGTGAGGAATCTGTGTGATAGTCAAAACTCGGTATGGATCAACCTTGATCCCACTCTTGGTGAAGATATTTCCAAAGAAGTTTCCCCTCAGAAACTGCAAATACGCTCATCTTGGGATTCAAAGATATCCCGTACTTTCGACATCGCTCAGAGATATTCTTAATATGGCATAGATGGTCTGACCATTTTCTAGAAAAGATTGCCTTATCATCAAGGTAAACCACCATGCTCTGTCCGATGATCCCATGGAAGGCGATGTCCATAACGCGCCAAAAAGTTTGTGCCTGCATTTACTAGCCCAAATGGCATTCTTTGATAAGATAACTTACCCCACTTAGTACGGAATGTAGTTTTAAGTCTGTTAGGTTCGGCTACCAAAACCTGGTTATATCCGAAAAAACCATCAAGGAGAGAAAACATTTCTGTTCCAGATACTGTCTCCAATATGTGATCCATAGATGGCACAGGGTAGTTGTTTTGGTCCGAGGCCCGATTCAAATTTCGAAAATCTACGCACAGGAAGATTTCCCCAGACTTCTTCCTTATAGGAACTAAGTTTGAAACCCAAGTATAATGACAAACCTTGTAAATTATATGATAATCCAAAAACTTATTCAATTCTTTCCATATGTGGGGTTCAAGTGATGGATGGAATTTCCCGAGCTTTTGCTAAAATGGCTTGACCACTTCTCTGATTGGAATGATGTGTTGTATTATTCATGTTTCATATGTTTTCAAGTCATCGTATGTTCGTGTGAATACATCATGGTATTGTCTAAATAGGCAGTCAAAGGCTTGTTGCTCTTCTGGTGTGCAACACGTACTGAGATTCACGAACTTTAGATCTCTGTCTATTCCCAAGTTAATATGTTCATGCATCAGTGTTGAACTATGGGTTTTAGTGTTCCTAGTCCCTTTGAAGTAGTTATGCAAGTCATATTGCTTGTCGAGTGAAATCACAACCTTGGGGATGAGGTTTCCTTTACTATCATTAGCTGTGTCTTGTAGAGATTTCTCGTGTACATCTTCATCTATCGTTGCGTCTTTGAAGACGTCAGCATTGGCCATGAAATGAAGTATATATTCATCATCATCAAAAACATGCAAATTAGTGATGTTGTCAGGGATAGATGGCTTATAAAAAAAGTTAATAGTGAATCTATCCCTAAGCAGTGTCATCCTAGCAGTTGCATTACACATTCTTAGTACAGAGATGATATTAAAAGCTTGTAAATTAGAGATAAGCCAGCATACCTCTTGTTGGTAACCCTTAAGATGACATGAGACACAATGTATGTTGGCGTTACGTACCTGTCGTACCAAAATCTCTAAATCACCTACCACTTTTAGCATGGAAACGTCGAGGTTGAGGGCTTTGTGTAAACCCAAGACGAGTGCTTCATATTCCACAATATTGTTCGTGCACTCGAACTCTAAGTTGATTGAGACTAAGTTCTTTATTTTCCTTGGTTCAATCAAAGCACACCTGGATCAAGAGCCATCCTATGTTTTGGATTCATCAAAATACAAGGTCCACAAGTCATTTGTACAAGGACTACTTGTTGCGCTAGTACTACTAATACTACTGCTACTACTATTACAATGTACTATACAATTTTCATTTCCACCTATTGGGCAAGCAAGGAGACCCAACTATGTATCTGGTGGGGTGGGGCTCGACTGTGCAAGATAACACCCTAGTTGCGTTTCCAAAAAGAAATTGCTAAAAAAAGGTCATGTGAAAGCCAACAGTTCATTCTTACCATTCAAGGCAGTAATGTTGTGGTTTATATATCTCTCTAACAACACCTAGATCTGGTTGTTTCGGCCTTTGTACAGAAGTCATAAGTGCGACCAGTCTATAGAAAAATACCCTTGCAACTTGTTGGACCAGTATCTATTGAGAAATAGACCATATGCTTCTACAATGTCCATGATCACAATGTTAATGCACTGGTGAACTCATTCATCGAACGATAACCGAACATCTCGGAGTTCTCCAATCGTTGGTACACATGTTCGGCCAAGTTGGATGATCTGCATAGTTGTACTTCTCCATTGCACATTGATTTGTTTAGCAATGGAGAGTGGCATGACATTGACTAATGCGCTAGAGTCAACCAAACAGTTGTGGACATTGAAGTTGAATATTTTGAATGATAACAAAAATGGTGGAAAAATCAAGTTCACTTCTTACATGCAAAATGCGTTGAGTACAAATGCGAGTGATCTGGGAGACTTGCTCGGTTCCTTGCTGGAAGAGGCAACATTGTCTGTGGAGGTTTCCCCTAATGTGCGCAAAAGAATATCTCGCTGAACCATGAGTTTGGTAAGCTCGTACATATAAATTTTTGCTTGGGTCTTCTTCATATCTTCAATAATATTGTAATCCAAAGGGGGAAGACTCACAGAGTTGTCTAGGGGAATATTTGTGTTTGTACTGTCTGGTGGAGTGTTTTGGAGTTCGCTGCTCATGGACATATCTTTCATTGTAGCTGTTTTCCCGGTGGATCAATTGTTCTAAGCACTTTTTTAAATTTCTCTTTCGGTATCTCAATCACAGTAAGATCCCCTTAAATTCTCAAGTTGTATTAACTATTTTACTTTGGGGGTACCTTCTCGGTGGTTGTTTTCTTTTGGGAAGCATTAAGACATTGATATGTGTTATATATGTGCCCAAAACTTGGAGCTTCATTAGATGTAGCATCCTCTTCATCATCTTCATCTTTCAACTGAACCTGCTCACTGGCTTTAAAATGAACATTCATTCTTAAAGCCATAGTGCCCTTAATTCGGTTCCATTCTGGATAGGACTTCCTGAATGTCATTCTTCATGGATCACGTAGAAGTTATCCTTTGCATACTAGTCCACTAGGAACACAACATTCAAGCTCTGCACAAATTTAGATGGGTAACCATTGTTGCTACCTAATGCCACATTCTTCCTCCGTGCAAAACTGGGAGATCTGTTGCTCACTGTTGTCTCAACTATCCATTGTTTAAGTTCAGCAACTTTGGTTGTCAAGGACTTAAGGAGGTGAGTAAGGGTCTCAATTTCACTTTTTTCTTTTTCCTTTACCTTACTCATAGCATTCTAAAAGCTCCTGCCCATGTCTTTGGAGTCCTTAGTTGGTTCGTCATCTATAATGACTCCAATTGCACGCAGGTCTTTCTCCACATCAATTTTTTCTTGGAAATTTTTTGAAAGTGTTGGTTTCACAGCTTGCTTGATGAATTGTGCAATATTGGTCACCGGTGTGGACGTGTAGTAGTCGACTGTGATGGAGTCATGAGGTTTAGTGTCTGCAATGAACTTGTTCATGGTACAGTTAAAGCTCTAGTTAAAATCTTTAACTTCTTCTTTCTTCTCCATACTAAGACAACCCAACTCTTTTAACAACAAGGCGGGGGTTTTGTCCTCAACAAATTTCTCATGGAAAATTCTCTTGAACATCCCCAAATTATGAATGGAGTTCACAAGAAGGCTACAGTACCATACAACTACTTTTCCATCCAAGGTACATGGAAACAATCTACATGCAACATAGTCATAACATGCCTCGAGTGTCTACAGATGTAGGTAGAATGTGTCTAGATGGTCTTCTACCTTCACTGCTCTGTCAGGGTCATACTTCGTTAACAACTTCTTTGTGTGTCTTGGCATCTTGTGCAAGACAGCCTGGAGTGCCAATGGGCCCTATGTCATCCATTCCATATTTTGATTATCCATATTTTCCTCTTCTTCATACTCCTCCTCTTCTTCTGAATTAGACAGTTCAACCTCCAAATTTGTTGGTTCATTTCTACCTACGCCTCCTCCGTTGCCTCTGCCAAAAACTGAGCCCAAAAGTACATTGTTAACTTCTTCTCCTTCTAAGAAAACATGAGGTTCCTCTTTTTTCTCAAAAATTTATTCCAGCTCTTCAAGAGTGGTTAGGATTAGTTCTTCAATAGACGAGACTACCACTCCAATGGGTTTAGTCTTTTACTTCCTCTGCAAAGAGGGAATATTGTGTGCTCCTGGAATTAGTCCAATAGCTTTAGCAAAGTGACGGGCGATGAGATGGACGGTGTAAAGGTGATGATATGAAATTTATTTTTCAAGTCTAGGAGGTGAGGAGTAAGCAAATTCAGAGTTGCGCATGGGAGAGAGGGAGTTCATGGTACTTCCTTGACCAGATGATGGATACATGGGGATGAGAGGACATTTAGCCATAAACTACTAGCGGCCCTCCTTCTAGCACCAAAAATGTTGATGGTGCTAGACCTTCCAACATTTAGGGGATCTCCTTGGTATGAATTCCCAACTAGACCTCACATCGTTTGGTGTAGGAGTCCCGTCTAATACGATGGCCTGGTTGCCATTATCTTAGATATTTTCCTTAACTCTTGTTGTTCATCACATGGGAGTGTTATGCTTGTAAATTCAAGAAAGAAAGGTGAGTATGCCTAGTGAGTGCATAATGTAACTTTGTGTCTGGGTTCTCTTACTATAAGGGAGAGGGTAAAAGTGAGCCTCTGGATGAGAGGTAGTAGTACCACCCAAGGAGAGGCACATGTGAAAACAACAAGGTTTTATCCAACATCCAGCGAAATAGTCCACATCAGATGCAGCAGTCGTGAAAATTAAAGTTCAAGGGAAACACACACACAACTTCTCCGAGGGAGACATTTCTGTGCAGTTTTCAACGACAGGGATGGTTCAGGCTGTGAGGAACTACTATGCTTAATTTTGCATTTATGAGAGATAGTGTGGGACAGGAAATTTCTACACAATTTCTGGGATGAGTACAAAGCGGGGAAGTAGGGATATTGCCAATCAAAACTGTGCAATTTTTAGAGGGAGATAAAAGCAAGCTAGTAGGGGGCCTGCCAGTCAAATCGGTGCAATTCACAGAGGGAGGGAAGGGAAAGTTAGAAAAGGGGCCTGCCATCCAACTCTGTGAAATTCCTTGGAATAGTGCAATGAGAGGAAGAAGAGGCCTGACTCACATGATTGCATAATTTTTGCAGACATTGCAAGGCGGGTAGCTCGGAAGCTTATGCGTAGTTTTGGGGATGAGTGCAGCCCTAGGTCATAGTGTAGTTCAGGTTCTCCAGTAGACCAGAGGGAGACTTGATGAGAGATGCTATGAGAAGCGCAAAGTGGATCGTACTTCGGGACATCTTCTACGCAGTTCTGGGAGACAGTCAACTTGCTCACTTAGAGGATTGCGCAGTGCAGGCATCCTCGGATGACAACCTTAAGATCTGCGTTGTTCTGGGCAACAAAGTAGGGTCATTAAGAGTTGATATTGTGCAGTGCAGCTTAGTTAGGGTCTGGTTGAAGGAGGCTTGTTATGTCAACATATTTTCAGGAAAAATGGCTAAGTGTGAGAGCAAGTGAACTTGTGCATACATGACATTGTGATCACACACTTAGTACGACTCGATGACAAGACACCTCAAACCAACAATGAAAACATGTGTTCAGTGAGATTGCCTCGAAGGCTAAGAGAAACAAGTGCGACACTTGAGATAGATCTTCGAACGAAGGTGATGACACTTGCACGACAATGCATTCAATTTTATGTGTGAGTATGACCGATGTTCACAGAGTGAAAACAACTCATGAACACAAAGACTGACCTTCAAAATCTCCATAACAAACTTGCAAGAATGACATAGCAATCCACATGTTAAAAGACAATCGGTGGTCCACCAAGAAAAAAGGGTGTAAAGACTTGACATGAGCTCATCGAATGAGCCCAAGTGTTTGCAACTATCAGGGTGAAGAAACCAAGGAAGGCTACAAAATTTGGATGCAAGTCAAAATTTTGGAGGTTGTTGGAGCCGCTACAACAAAATATTATATCTTTGATATTACTTCAAGTTTTCTCACAATTTACAACAAATGAGACACTTCTCCATCTCGGGCGACAAAATTTTGGAATTTTGCTCCCACTGGTCGACTTACACTAGAAAAGTCTGAGTCAAGTTTTGGAATTTTCAGTCTTTTGCTTATATTTTTTGAATTGTGGAACTATAGCCCCTGCGTGGGTAGATGGAACTTTCCTAATTTTGGGCTTGGACTGGTTTCCCCTTCTGGGGCAATCATGATCTCAACGTTGGATGCTCAAAATGGTCATACAACTAACCCAGTACCGCTGAGGCTGGAGCCTCCTTATACATTATGCCTTTATAAATAGATTAGTTTTACTTAGATTCTATTGTTCGTTTGTAGCTTTGGAAACTTTACTTCCTTCCCTATTCCAAAGCCCTACACTTAAGCTACTGCAGGTGAAAAAAGCCCTTAAAAATATAAAATTCTAGGTGAAGTTTAATTAATGTTGTATTATTAAGTTGTTCTTTTACTCAATGGGTGATGAAGGTGAAACTTATGATGTTGTGAGACGACTCAAAATCTTAATGCACTCTAAAATGGAAAGCAACTTTCAATTTCGATGAAATTCTATTGAGAGAAAAGAAAGAGTTTATTTGATTTTCTTATTTTTTTAAATGAAATACAAAAACTCACAACTTTTCCAATTTCCTAAAGCAACCAATTTCACTATTTTGTAATGAAAAATGCAGTCAACAAACTAATTTCTAGACTTCCCTAATTACCAAAATAAACTAAAACACTATTTTCTTCTAATCATTCAAAACTTTCAAGCACACAAAAATCAATCAAGAATGTTGGAGAAAACACATATTCTCCTATGAATTCTTTGATTTAAAGACAATAATAGTGCAATCACGAAAATTTTCCCAAGATGAAAGCAACAACTTCTTTTATCAAGCAAGAATAACCACAATTCTTTCACAAAAACACAAGGTCTTCAGAAACACTAATTTGCAATTTAAAGCGATTTTGACTACAAATAAGCAATATTTAAGGCTTAACCACTGTAGTTGACATAACAAAATAAGAATATCACTTACAAAAAGACATTCAAACTTGTTTTTATCGATTAGCAAATCAACCAGGCAAAACCCTAAGGTATTCTTTCAAAAATACCTAATTTCAAAAATTATCCACAAAGAAATCAATTGAGTTTAGAAGAGACAACACATAGTCTAAATAAAGAGAATGACACTTTGAAAAAGACAAATTCAGGTCTGGGTTGAAACAAGTATGAAATTTTCAAAAAAAACAAGGCCTGCGCAGGTTTCCAATAGAAAACAAAGTGCATGTGCTCAGTTGCAACGGCAAAAGGGCACAAATATGTTCTTTGTTTACAAATAGAAATAATGCAGAGAGGAAAACCTTAAGAAGAAAAAAAAATCAAGAATCAACCACACTTGTTGGTTCGAAACGCATTGGCCAAAAAAATTCTCTCATGTGATTTCTACCGAAAGACTTTGTTTAAAAGAATCAACCAATCAGGTCTAAAAGCACATTAATTTATGAAGACTTAGGGCTAGATAAATCAGAAAAATAAAAAAGCAAGGCTATGGAAAAAGACAAGAACAAAAACGCTCCCCAGTATGGTCACTAGTTTGTTACACTAGACAATCCCATTTGCGGAAAAGAGTGATCCCCCTATCCTAGATAGAAACTAGAAACTATCATGACAAATGAATTGAATCTTTCCCTAAGTTGAACTTGTTTGAATTATAAGCAGTATAGCTAATGGATAAACCTCTTACCGGTTTCACGAAATGACTGATGAAGATCCATTGCTGTGACTTGATGCAGTTCTTCAATGATTGATAGGACCTGTAAACATAAACCATAAAAGGATCAAAAGCACATGTGATATAATAATCCAAACAACTTAGCCTAATGATCAAGGAAATTAGGGATTGAATTTTCCTTAATAAATATAATAAACAATTGCAAACCATTCATCATTCACAAAAGAGAAAATCAATGGGATAAAGTTCATTTGTATTAATCAGAAGATAAGAGGAGCCTTACAACCTTCGCCTTGATTCTATGAAGTCCCTCCCAAATTCCTTCAATCTCCTCCTTAGATGACAAGTTCTCCAATCTCAAACCAACAGCATAAGTTTATATTATCTAAATTCTGACCTCCCCCCATCCCTCAACACTCTAGTCCCTTTATAGACCAAAGGGGAGGAAGTTTCAGATCCTTAAGAAAAGGATGAACCTCCTTTAATGAGGGATGAGGTTACCATGATAAAAGGGATGGAAATGCATCTTGAGAGGGTTATAGTTCGAATATTCATCACTTGGAAGTATTCAGTTGGGAAATATTTGACCAACTATGTTTCTAGATTGTATCTTTTATTTTTACTTTCTCGAATTCACTTGCGCAAGTTAATAGTTATAGACAGAGCACAGCTTTACGTTGTTCTTAGAGTCAATTTCAGCGCATGCACAGGAAACTCTAGATAAATCGGCGCAGGTGGAACTTAACAAGGTGTGAGAGCTATTTGACCCAAATTTCTCATGTACTTCAACATGTATTAAGTTGTTTGATTTCTAAGAGAGTTGGGTTCAACATGTTCATGGATGGTAAAAATATCCATAAATTGATCAAGTGTCATGGAGACAAATTGACGTGTAACAGATTGCCCCCTAAAGAGTGAAGTATAAAAAATAACTTTAAAAGATTGAAGTGCTTTATCATTCCAAGGATTGGATCATAGGCAATGGTCAAAAACTTGTAAGGAACACAATGCAAAATATATATCAAAAATCATCTTTGAGGTAGGCATTCCCATACTCAAAGTAAAGCGAACTCAATGAACAAGCATGGAAAAACTAAGATCATATAGATGGTAAACACAGCATGGACACAATGATTTGTCTACATAATCATGAATATAAAATCTCCTCACAACCTCGATTGATGAAACTAGATCCAGGGTCATGATCTCCATCGCTCAATCCACAGTACAATTCTAACCATGCGAGTGAATGTCTTGAAGTCGAACATGGTAGAAACCACTTGATTATCGGTCAATGATGTGAACCGTTCAAGTGCGAGAGAAACCACCAATAATGACAATGGTTCTCAAGGTACTCCTAGTACAATCTATGAAGTGTGAATATGTGATATGAAGTAAAACACTCATAGAATCATTCAATCGAAGGGTAATGATGAGAAATGGTCGTCGAAAGTGAGAAACCTTCCATTAAGGCATGCAGGCTCCAAGGTACTAAAGGTTTGTAAATCAAGTTCCTAGATAATGAGTTGAAATCGATAGAGAGTGATCCGTCATAGGAAAGCTTACGACACAAAACATGATATCAAGTTTTGAAAATAGTTGTCCAGGACTGACTCAAGGACGACCGACGTGAATGAAGACAAAGATTTTGCAAAGGGATTTGAACCAAGGTTGAGCTTCTCTTGAACACATAAAAGCATGATAGTGATTTGGCGATTGACTTAACGATAACACCCAAAACCATGAAGACTTTCAATGAGGTTTGATTCACTGTAAGGAAAATGGATTTCCCAACCCAGACATCAATGTGAAGGAGTGTCGTGTTCAAGAGTGACATGCTACCTTTTAAATGATGATTTAAAATGGACACCTTCCCCAATTTTCCCCCTTCATTACTCGCAAGTACCTCTTTATTTTTCACAAGCTTGAGGAGGATAACATATGCCTGGATTGTAAGCTCATCCTTTGGATGAGTCCATCGAAGTATTTTAAATTAACCCTAAGGAGTGGTTCGGTCTCGTCATGCTTAAACAAATCTTGTATTGTTTAGTTTTACAAGTCCAGTAAAGGAGTAACTCGATGTCGTTTTCTTTTAAGAGTTT
The DNA here is from genome assembly GCA_000404065.3 of Pinus taeda. Classification (NCBI taxonomy): domain Eukaryota; kingdom Viridiplantae; phylum Streptophyta; class Pinopsida; order Pinales; family Pinaceae; genus Pinus; species Pinus taeda. The sequence continues at coordinate 154,505 of APFE030984341.1, forward strand.
GAAAAAGACAACAAAAAAAGGAAACTCATTTAGTTCTTTTACCATAAAATTTTAACGAGCCCAGAGAAAGTAAAGCTTAACGTTTTTAAATTTTAGAGAGTCAGAAGAAAAACATAAGTAGACTCCATCATGTTATTTTTCGTCAGTTTAGTCTCTCAGATCCAAAAAAGGATAAAATAATGCAAGAGATAACTCTATTGACCATGTTTGATCAACGTATACCTTTTTCGTAAATAGTCCTAGCTCAATCCGTAAAAGGGGTAAACTTATACTAAGTGGACGGTTGTTCATTTACTTTTACGAGTTCAAACTAGCAAGTACTTGACGATCTTTTCATTTTGATAGAGTCTGAAAAGGGCTTAAAAGAAGACTCCATGATTTTCTCTTTTCGTAATTTTTTAAAGAGCATAAAAAGCGATAAAAGTCTGCTAAAAAGTCAAAAATATTTTATCTTGATTCGTAAACGATCCTGCACATTTAAACTCAATAACCCATCATAACTGCTCAAAAGGGGTGTTTTCCTTCTCAAAAATATTCAAAACATTACAACAACAACAAAATTAGCTCAAAAAACTTATAAAAGTGTGAAAAAGTGATTTATTTTTACCATTTGCATTTTCACTAGTTCAGAGCAGAGAGAGGAGTTTTTACCCATCACTGATTCTGAGCCAACCAGTGGACGAAATCACGCACCATTTCCTCCAGGTAGAATATCTCTCCATAACTTAGTTTTCTATCTGTTTAGTTTTTCATTTTAAGCTTTCATTTGGTTTTTTGGGACAAAGATTTGTTCAAAAATGCGCTCTCAGCTTTACGTGAGTTTCATTCAATCGGGCCCACGCAGGCCAATAAAATTTTCCATACAGAAAATCTCAGACTATGCAGAACTCTGCGGGAAATATCCGCGCAGCTATGCCCTGTCCATAAAAGGGTAGTTGTGCAGGCGTCGAGGGTTATTTTTAAAACATGTTTTGAACCCCAAAAAGCATGAAATGAGTTTCAAAAATGCTTCTAACTACTTTTAAATGGTCATTTCAAGTCATTTGATTTCTCAAAAATGGAGTGGAGGGAAAGAGAGCACGAAGCCAATGATTTGGAAGCTTTGTCGAATCTGGCCACTTTGCAGTCTCTCAAGACTTGTGGCCTCCTAAAATAATGGCTTATCCCTTGGATGAAAGCCCAGGTAGATTTGATGACGTGGTTGGTGAGGACCTAGAATGTCCAGGAACAGTGCTTTGTGATCGTTCATCATTACCTCACCATTGATGTCGATGACATCTATTTTCTAACTGGTTTGTCTCATCAGGGAGCTGATCTTTCACTATTTGGATTGAGAACAGGGGGAGATACTGCTGATGGATACATATGGCACTTTTGCAAGGGTCTACCGCCCAAAAATGGATGAATTAACATTCAGTCCATCAAAATTTTACCCTTGAGGACCATTGTTTTCACTGTTTGCAAACTATGTGGCAGTGTTGCCCTTCATCTAGCCACATGAACACAAATGCAGATGGTCATGGAATGTTGGGAATCCACGATATACAACTGGTGCGAGGCAATAGTGGTAAACATGAAGGGCTAGTTAACTAGGTGCCAAAATGGTAAATTGAAGAATTTCAGTTATGGTGCCATTCTTGTTGCTTTTGCCCTTGAGAGGGTTCCTATTCTTGGGCCACAACAAATTATCATAGATGAGGGGGGTTCGAGGGATCCACGCATGATGAGGTGGGCTGCACTGATGGCACGCCATGGAGGTGATGGGCCTGTAGTGAGATATACGACAAAGGTTTTTGACTAGCTGGGCCAGCAAATTGTTTTGATCGAATACTTTCTGTATGTCGGGATGGATTAAAGAGGTGATCCTGATATCTCACTTCCAGCTGGAACTCAATGGGGTGATATAGGTAAGAATTTTTTTCATTTTTACATATTTTCAAAATTTAAGTGTTTTTTTGTCTTCAAAGGCTAATTATTTGAAATGCATGTCCAAATGTGGGTTCAACTCCACCAGCCGAGATGAGACGGCATGATAGACAAGGTAAACAGCCTATAGTTGCTACAGTAGCAAATCCATAGGCAGAGGACATCCTGATAGAGTTGGAGCACAACCTTGAGAGATTGACTTCCAACATCCAAGAGATTGGGGTTGATGACATTCCACACGCCTATCAGAGGCACGTAGTTGGAGTTCCAGGGCCTCTCAGATATTTGTTGCGTCGAGTTTCTCATGCTATCATATGTTATCATGAGCATCATCATACGTAGTTATTCTAGTTTCTATGACCATTTTAGACTTTTTGGTGTCAGCATATTTGGAAAATAAAATGCCACAGGGCCCTATGTCCTTGGATGAATTATTGTGTAGACACACCCAAACTCTATTTTAATGAAAAATCTACTACCTTTTACCTATGTTTATCTCGATAAATGTATGAATGAATATTGTTTTTAATTTACAAATGTTGCAAATGTTTATTTAACACATGATTTGCCAATGCATCTGTCAATGTGTTTAAATATCTCGGAATGTGTTGATATTTGATATAATCAAATTTCCTTTCCAAGAGACAAACTCGTCAAAATACCCTTAAAATGGTTGGACTCCTTACTAAATAGACATTGTTTAAATGTAATACTACGAGCTGTGAATCTAACCTAACAATCAAATGTCGAATACCAAATGTAATGGAATCAACTAATATCTCAATGACTACGTTATATTCTGCTATATTATTCGTTGTTTGACTTAGACATATTCCGTGAATAGAGACTAGCTCATCACTGGGTGAATAGATAACCCAGGTTGCGAAACATAAATTCTGAATGCTACGACTAGCGCCATCAACAAAGCCAATGTAAGTCAAAGAAAACATCAACATCTGCAAATCAAGTGTAAAAACGAGATAAGCAGAAGTAGTAGAAAATGTGAAAAACACTAATTTATCACACATACCTCATAAACAGTAAATAATGTACGAACCTTCCCCAAAATTTTATGCAAAATATTTCTTCAAGTAAAGACCATTTATGGAATTTCCCAAAGGAACACCATCGTAATCAACCAGCTCATAGGCACCTTTAGCTAATATGCATTTTATGATGTAAGGACCATGCCACATGGGCTTGAATTTCCCTGCACCTAGCTTGTCATGAGCTTGATCATATACCAAGACTAGGTCACCTTTTGAATATGTATGAGGATTAACGTTTTGACCATATTGGGCTTTGACATGTTTTTGTTGAGCTTCGCTATCCAATATGGCATTACGGCAATTTTCATCTAGATGAGCTAAATGTACAAAGCGTTCTTCATCTACAGAGGTAGCAGGTAACAATTCGATAACTAATTTAAGAGATGGAATTTCACATTCGATAGGTAATACAACTTCCAAACCATAAACAAGTTGGAAAGGGGTAAAACTAGTCAATGTTTTTACAGTAGTGTGCTGAGCCCACGGTGCTAGAAAGAGCATAGAGTGCCAGTTTCCTTTATGCATACCAACTATCCGTTTAATCATATTGGTTAAAAATTTATTGACAGCGTCAACCTGACCATTAGCTTGTGATAATACGTAGTAGACCTATCATGGCAAAGGCCAAGTTGTGCAGATAGTTTGACCATCATAAAGTTATGAAAATGATTACCATGGTCCGCAACAATATATTGTGGGGCTCCGAACCAAGCAATCACATGATTGAAAATGAAAATATCTGCAGTTTCATCGTCGTGTCTATATGTAGGCATCACCTCAGCCCATTTTGTAAATTAATCAACAACAAGGATAATATATCCATGCCCCCTGGTCGAGTGAGGGTTACAAGAGATGAAGTCGATGCCTCATTTGGCAAAAGGAACGACAGCTACAATATGGTGAAGAGGAACGGGAGGTGCTCACATTTTGTGATCATAAATTTGGCAATTATGGCATTTTCGGACTATAGCGATGCAGTCTTTAAACATTGATGGCCAAAAATAGCCAACACGTAATATATTTCGGGCAGTAGGATACCCAAACATGTGACCACCACATGCTCTAGAGTGGCAGTCATTTAAAGTTTTTTTGGCTTCTTGAAAATTTAAACAACATCGGAATACATAATCGGCACCACGACGATAAAGAGTGTCGCTAATAATGTTGTATTGTTGGGATTGGTATCGGATTCGCCGATGATCAGTTTTGGGTAACTCAGGCATAAATTTTTTGTTTGGAGATATACTATGATGTCTCCATACCATGGATCTAACGTACTAATAAGAAAGATAGATTTGTCAGTAAAAGAATCTTCTGCTACAGTTTCTATATCAGTATGGGGAAAGGCACAGAATATTTCGGCAAAAACCAAGGATTTCTTTGATTTGGACTTTTCAAATTCCAAATCAAACTCTTGTAGAATGACTATCCACTTCGATTATTTTCCCCCTTGCAATTGTTTCATGAGAATGTACATGATAGGGTTGCAATCTGAAATGACAATCGTTTTTCGGGGAAGTATATAGTGACGGAATCATTGAACAACTTGCACAGCTGCCAAGGCTAGATTTTCCACATGTGCGTATTTAATCTCAGTTTTAGTGAGACTCCTACTCTTATAGTAAATCACATGCTCGCTACTAGAATCATCCTCTTGGACTAACTCCATGCCAATGGTGGAATTAGATGCAGCTAAGTACAGAAAGTAGTCTCGATGATAATCATGTAGGTGCAATAAAGGCACATTAGTCAATGCATGCTTTAATGCATTGAAATCTTTATCAACAAGCTCACCCCAGAAAAATGGAATACCCTTTTTCAATAGTCTAGTAAAACCCTGGGTTAGTTCAGCATAATTGTGGATGAATCTACGCAAAATGTTTGCCTTCCCTTGCAAACTTTGAAGTTGAGTAAGGCTAGAAGGAGCAGGAAAATTCAAAATTTCCTCTACCTTGATGGGATCGATACAAATTCCTTCCTTCGAAACAATGAAACCTAGAAGTCGACTAGATTATACAAAAAAGACACATTTGTGCAGATTCAAGTGAATATTGTAATGGCTACACCTAATGAAAATCACTTTTAGGTTCAATGGGTGATCCTGCCATTTCATGGAATGAGTTGGGAGGTCATCTAAATAAGGCTGAACAATATGTTTGATATTGTGGAATGCGTAAGACAATGCTCGTTGAAAAGTCGTGCCAACATTTTTTAGGCCAAATGGGAATTTGTGATAAGCAAAAGTTCCCCATGGGCATATAAATGTGGTTTTATATTGATTAGCAGGGAGTCTATTTATTTGATTGTAGCCAGAAAATCCATCCATGAAGGAAAAAATTTCATTCCCGACACAGTCATCAACAATTTGGTCAATATACGGAGTTGGATAATTGTTCTTGGGACAAGCTTTATTGATATCTCAGTAATCGACACACACTCGAATAGTTCCTTGCTTTTTATTAACGGGAATAATATTTGATACCCAATTGGTTAAAGGAACATGGTAAATGAATCCTACTTTCAAAAATTTCTCAACCTTGGTTTTGATAGCAGCAGCTTTTCGCAAATCTATAGGGCGTAATCGTTGTCTCACTGGCTTAGCATACAGATAAGTTTTTATTTCATGTATAACAATGCTAGGGTCAATTCCTGGCATCTCCTCGTAGGACCATGCAAAAATGTCACTGAATTCCTGAAATAGGGCTTTGTAAGTTGAAATTTCTTCTAATGAACAAGAAGCTCCTATATGAATATTTGCAATTATTCCAGGTTTCACTGAGATATCGATAAGTATCGTTGCCGATATGTTCCCTAGATTCTATTCAGAACTGGAAGAAAGGGTACATATTGGACTTTGAGGATCGCTAAGGGTCTCAGATGAAAATAATGATGAGAAATTATTCTCGATTTTATCAAAGGATGGTAAGAAATTTGAACAATGATGAGTATCATTCCATGGCATTTCGTCCAAGGTCACAACTTCCATAATCCCTTCATTAGATAAAAAAAAAAATTGTGTTAAAAGGATTAGGCATAGAGATTGGTTCCAAGTGTGGCAAATGAGAATATTCATCAACGATTGTATTCTTTTGATCATCATCAGATGTTGATGGATTGGAAAAAGACTGAATGGCCTCATAGGCTAACTCAAAAGGACTACGAGGCATTTCATCGTGATATAAGATCATTTCTGATTTTGACGGTGCTTTCCATGGATCTCCCATTTCAAAAGTACTTTATGTAAACATGTTAATATGTGCTTCATTATGAAGAAGAATGGGTGGAGGGAACGCGAAATTTCCCATTAAAGATGAGTCTTTAAGCAAGCCAACACCAACTTCCTCATATGGAGTGGTGGATTTTCCAACAAATGGGATATTTCCAGTGGAATTAGGGTCACAGGTATAGTAGGACGATTGATCTACTTTCACAATTCTTCCTTTGTGAAGAAACATAATCACCCTAAAATACGATGATACTACTTCCACCATGGAATAATTCGAGCTCTAACCAAGCAAATGGTTATAGTCAAGTTGAGCATCAACAACCTCAACATCTATTGCAACTGTTTTTCCCTCTAACTCGATTGGAAAATCATTTAAAAGTCCATATGGATGAAAACCTCTTCCATCGAAGGCTTTCAAATTTGTGGAATATTGATTGATTGTTGGAGAACCCAAGACTTTCCAACGAGCAATGGACATAATACATGTCAACGCTCCTTCGTCAATCACTGTTCGAAAAACGTGTCGAGTTTTGACGTGAATTGGTATCTAAAAAACTAGTTGGTGTGGGAGATGCGGACATGACTTTCGAGATCGAAAACAATCAAATGGGAGTCTTGAGGATCTACAAATCCTATAGTTGATAATAATAATTTCCTTTGTGCTGGAAAAGTTTGCAACACTTCAAGGGAAGACATGGCCAAAGGTGACATAGCTAGGTCTTCGACTGTGTTGTAATTTTGGTTAGCCCTTGCATGAGGATTAAAGGCTGACTTACGAAGCATACCCTTATGAGGCGGACGAATTATCATATCAGGATTTGGTTTTTAAATATGTAATGGTTCAGAAGAAGGAGGAGTAGATGTGAAAGTTTGACCAAGCGAACTAGAGTCATCTCCATTTTCAACAGGACTCTTTGACGTGTAACCTTTCGATCTCGTTGCTACCATAACTCTAGAAGACATCATCATGACTACTGATGGGGATGACTAGGATTAGTCGTGAAAGACCATTTTACAGTCTTGTGGAGGAAAAGGATCCTTCAAAACATTGGGTGTGGGTGAACTTTTGATGAATTTGAAGCTTCGGCCCAATGAGGGCACTCCTTAGTACAATGATCTTCGTCACAAATTAAGCAAGGATAGCGAGGTTTCCTCTTTTTCATCAAACGATTCGTTCTTGTTTTATTTCTACTTAGAGCGGTTGCCTTTTCCCTTTTACTTATTTTGAGATGGCTTACCCTTGCCAGTAGATGAATCTACGACATTAATTTCAAAATTAATTATGGGAGAAGGATCTTCATCAGGTGAATCAGATAGTTGAAACCTAAACATTTTTAGAATTTTCTTTTTGTTCTTAGATTTCTGGCTCACAGAACCAATCATGCCATCTACGGCATGTGATCCTGGAAGAGATGGATTATTAGGAGTAGATCGAGGTAGATCTGGGACCTTTTCATACAAAGTACCAGACTGAGTATAAACAAGATCGAGATATTGAGCGTGGGCAATTACTTGCTCTTTAGTAACAACATCCACTATTTCGAATAACAGAATTTTACAGTCACTGCCGCCTGCTCCTCCAAAGAGATGTATTAGCTCTGCATTTTGGAGAAGCCAAGGCTCGTTACAATACTCTCCAAGCTTTCTCTAAGATACTCCTATCGGAAGCTTGCTTTCCCAAAAGCCTCTAAAATGAGTTATGAGGTACTATAAATAGCAAAGGGTAGGGTGACCTTTGACATTCCAGACCAGCGACATATTGATGCATAGTGTCTGCATTGATCGCCAAGTATGCTCTGATGGCTATGAGCATAAACTCATCAAAGTACATGTTCAGCTCCAGTCAGACTTGATTCTTTGTCTTTGTCTCAGTGAGTGTCCCAATAGATGGGATCGCTTGTGCGCACACAACAACATCCATGCTTCTAAACACCCATGCATGGGAAGCCTGCAAACTGGTGATGAGCTACGAGAGTTCCTCATACTTCCAGACCTGAATCTGGATGCATTCCTTCAACTCAACCGCCTTGGGCTTCATCAACTTGGGCAAGTGCAGTGGGGCTCCCTTGTATCTCATTGTCCATGTTTGCATGTGGTCAACAGCAGTATGCAGATTTGACAAGACAAATGCTCTCCTAACACAGCGATGTTGCCAACCGTTGAGATAGACAACTTCCTTATGCATGGTATCAAATCTGGAATACAACATCTACATGACTGTCTCAAGGGACGATACTTCATCCAGTATCACCTTCTTCAACTCTGCTCTGGCAGATGTTGTGACCTATTTTCCTTCCTGCTTGGCCATCTGTAACTCCTTAGTCATTTGCTTATTCTCTGCTATCAAGAAGAAAACACTCGAGTTGGTGGCTTCGACATATGCTTTGGTAGCATCGGCCAATGTTGATGGGTGCTTACGCATGTTAGATATGATCACTCATTCCTCAAATTGCGCAGGAGATGTATGGACATCTGGAGTAAACACTCTGAACGATTGCAAAACTCTATGTTGCGACTCGTCGAATGGTATGTTGTGCATATCTGCTTCCAAATTGCCTCCAAGCATCTCAGTATCTCCTTGGTCACTCAAGACTTGCTCTACTTCCAAATCTGGTGAAGCCGATGGGTTGATCTCTTAATTGTAAGGCATGACGTCAATGTCTTGTTCTAACTTTGGCTTCTCCATCTACATATCCATCTGCTTAAGTATCTGTTCAATCTCTTAAGCAAAGTCCTACTCCTACGACTGCTCACCTTGTCTGCTTTGTGCCAGCTGCTTGGATGAGTCTACCACCTGTATTGACGTAGTTTCATCAATCTGTGCATGTTATGCCTCCTGCTGTGTCTGTCCCTACTACGCTTCCTTCTCCCGCCTGTGCAGCTCTTGTTCTTCCTGAAGTTGTTGCTTCAACCCTTGCAACTCCTTCATTGTTTCCTCCATACTTTGCTTATCTCTCTACCTTTGCGCATTCCTCTTGTCACAATGTTGCCTCTTCACCTCTATTTCCAAAGCTACTTTCTCCATAAGTGGGTCTGCTTTGAAATTGTAGCTTTGTTCTACCTCTATGCTATCAACAATCTTTCTCTTTCCTTTGTCATGCACAAGTATGTTACCCTATGCTACTGTTGATGTTGGTTCTCTCCTAGATGCTGCTCTGCTAACCATTCCACAACTATGTCGACTGGTTCATTGGGTCTAGAGAAGTTGTGACAATATCTCCATGGCCCTTCCTCAGCCCAATGGCATGCCTCATCGATCCAAGGGACTCTCGAACAGTGATCCTTTACAAAGAAATGTGATTCGTACAAATTGAAGCTTATGGTGCCAAAATTAAACATTTTGAACTCTTTTGTCTTAGCATCAGCATGCTTGAGATTTTGTATCTCGTACAACCCGATCCACAACGGAAGAGTGGGCCAACGTGCCTTCTTCTTCTGATGCAATCTACCTAACAGCCCTACTGAGATGTGGTACGGAACTTGCATGATGAGCTTGTCCATGGCAAACTTTGATAAAACATGCAGAGGCTTCTCTGCGTTGTACATCCATATGAAGGTGCCAAAAGGTGAGGCATACCAATCCACTATGTCGATCAGTGCCTCCATTGCTGCCTCCGACATGCAAGGTGGATCCTGCTCAAATATCATCTTGTACGTCCAGGTGACAAAATGGTCTAACAACTATGTGATGACTCCACAGAAGCTGCATTCGGAAAACAGTTTGCAATACGTGTATGCAGAGGTTTGCACTAATATCCATGCCCACTTCAAGCCTAGGAACTTCTAACAAGCACAGATTGCATCCAAGATTTATGCGGACATATGCATTTCTTCTTGCTAACCCTTGGGTGGTTGTCGATCTCCTGCTACCTATTCCTTCATCCTATGAGACAACATGTTGGACCGGTTGCATGGTTTGCCTTCATTGGCCAGTTGGTCCAACGCAATTACCCAACTCTGCGGGAAGATCTTCGTTCTCTTTTTGCCATAAAATTGGCATGCAAAGATGACCAAGTACTGATATGCGTTCCACAGTATCTTCATCTTGTAAATCTGGTTTGGTGTCATCTTGAACTTGGTTATCTCCTTCACCCAGCTCTTCAAGATATCCCTAGAGTTTGTACTACTGTTAGGTATGCTGAAGGGTGTCTCCATTATGATCACTGACTTCCGAAAGTGGTACATCTATTGATAGTCTTGTGCCCTGAAGTAGCAATCTCTGTCTCACTGACACTATTTAACACCATCATCTCGGCATCAGTGTGCAAAACGATCCAATGTATCATGTCCGTGCATGGAAAGGTGAGATACCTGAATGCAATCCAGTACAAGCCAAACTTGTGGATATTCAAATAGACCCTGTGATCTTCCAGATATTCCTCAAATGTGCCTGAGAATGTGTCATTGATTTCCTACCATTTCAACTTGATGTCTTTGTCTACGAGCAACTTGGTGTCTTCGTAATTTAGAAAATTCATAGACACTTACTCAAATGCATCTCCAGTTGTGCTTATGTCAGTGTCCTTAGACCCTTCTCTCTTGGAGGCCATTGAATCTGAACTGATGAAAGACGGTAGAACACCTTCTATACCTAGAGACATTACGACATGCATGGCAAGAAATTTGTCAGTTGAAAACCAAAGAAAACTTGAGTATTGACATGTACTCGGGAGACTGATGGCAAGGATTGCGCAATTTTCACTGGGAGGCCAGGAGACTGACTATCAGAATTACGCAAAAGGCAATCCGAACTATCGGGAGGCTGGTTGACTACTGGAATTGCGCAATGCACAATCCAGGCTGACCTGCTGGGTGCTGAGATTGCGCAACGCGCAATTTCATTTAGCAAGGCATGCAGGCCCAGGGACTACATTGCACAATTTTTTGTGTCCACTACCTCTCAGAATTGTGCAAAGCAAGCCTGGAGGGCAATGTCTTTCCAGGATTGTGCATTTTCTGGGAGGAAGGCACAACCTTCCCACTTAGAAATGCTCAATGATTTCCGGGCAAGGCAAGACCCGGGCCAAGGTTGCCCAGACCTGCCGAAAGGCGACTGAAAACATATGAAGATATGAATGCATGGTGAAACTGAGTGTAGGAAAGAGTGAATGATCATGCATGCAAACAGTGAATGCAAGATTCAGAAAATGGGAAAACATGCATGTGTATGAAACGAGTCACCGCATCGGCAAGCATCCGTGCAAAATAGTGTCATGCATGTGACAACAATGAGATGCAAACGAAAACTAAAATGGTGCTTGTACAGGCTAACATGCATGCAAATGACATCAAGAATTCACATAAATCAAGCAAACAACACTCGCACAAGCCAAAACACAAAAAGTGGTAGAAATGTTGCAAAAGACAAGTAAAGTGGACTTACTCGGAAATAGTTGAGTTGGATGTGTCGAAGACTCCTAGATGTGTTATGGGATGTCATAGCTCCAAGATCGATGTGAGGAATGAGCTATGTAGCGTTGAATAAATAAGCTTAAGGCTTATGATGCGCATGCCACAAATCTAGCAAAAAGCAACACTTGGAGGGAAGTTTCTAAAACAATCTTTACATGTAATCTCCAGCTACTAAAAAGTAGATCCCTAAAATCTATGGATGCTTTTGCATGTTGCTTTTTTCTATTTCAGAAAAAGCATCCCATGCATGCAAATCAAGTTTGTTAGGTCCCGGAGGGAACTAGTCAACCTAAAGGCACATGCAACAACCTGCAAGACTGAGAGAGGGATTTGCGCAGTTTCTAAGCTAAGCTGGGCTAGCTTTCCCTGAGGGATTGTGCAATTCCTGGGGTCAGTAGGTGACTACTTCCCAGAATTGCACAATTTATGGGCTAAGCTGCAGTGTTGGGCCAGATTGCGCAGTTTTCTCTAGGAAGCCTATCTAACCGTTCTTCATAATTTTGGATCCTAGTAGGTTGTCCATTAGATTTGCGCAATTTCTTAAGGGAAGGTTATTTCCCCTCTAGAATTGCACAATTTTCTAGGGGAGTTGCTCAGCCAGAAATTAGCTTAAGTCCAGAATGGCAACCTATGAAGGGAGTGAAGCAAACTGACATGCACAGGCTAGAAAGCCACTGAAAAACAAATAAAGCCTATGTACTTGAGAGTGCAAAACATGTTGCTAAGGATGGTTAGTAGGGAGGCTCCAAAGCAAAGCTAAGGCAAAATTTTGGAGGGTGGTTGTAGCTGCTACAATACTTGGCGACACGCTAGTAGAACTCTAGCTCTCTAAATGGACCTTGTTCGTGAAAAGCAAGTCTAACACCTCTGAAAGTATTGTTCAGTTCTCTATTCATCTTGGTTTCCACACTTTCTTGATTGTAAGATATAGCATCTACCAAGCTCTTGTTTGGTCGACACACATTCCAAGCCAATCCAATACAGTTGTTTCGATTGGGGATGAGGGGTATATTAGTGCACAAGCCATATGATCGTCAGTGTTTAAGTTTTCATCTATCGTGTTGCTCTACTACGAGTAGGCCTGGACAGTACCCCAGCGGAGTCACACAAGAACACAAGTATCGCTTTGTTTCCAACAATCCTGGTCAGTACCCCGGCGGAGTTACTTGCATCACCTCTCTGTGCAGGAAGCCTTTCTCTTGTTTTTCCTTATTCATTTTTCATTTTTTTCAAAAATTTTCACATTTTTCTTTTTTTTTTTCATTTTCATTTTTTGTAACTGTACATAGCACTTATTCATTTTAGAGGCAGAAGAGGGATCCCAACATATTGAGAGAAGAATAGGTTGCTCCTTCAAAGAAGCAGTTTGTATATATACCTCTAACGTTCTTGTTAAGGTTCTCCCCCTCACCTTACTCTACTTGACTGAGCTGGCAAGGATTAATCCAAAAACAACTGACTAGAGTAGGTGATACTAGTTAGTGCACAAGCATTGTGTTTTCACCAAGCTTTACTTCGAACAATACGTATTTTACATTGATGTATCATGGACTGAAGACAACAAGTTCTTCAATAGAGGCAAGATGATAGAGAACCAAGTATTGATAACTACACATGTCCTCTTGTAATTTACCTAGCTTGTTTCAAGAGTCGAGCAAGTTTCATGTGAAACTAACCTATAAACGTAAACAAGCAAACAAACAACAAAACAAAGCAAAAGCAAAATTAAATGCATAAGCAAAGCGAGTAAGCAAACAAACAAACATGCAAGGTAAGAAGCAAACATGCATGTAAGCAAACAAACAAAAATCAAACACTACTCCTACTCCTAAGCTAACGGTGCATGGGTTTGCTCATGTGAAGTGATACTTCTAATGCAGCCACCAGCGCATTGGTCGACCCATGTTTGTGAAGGCATGGTTCTCGAACAACACAGCTGTGTGAACAATCAAACAAGAAAGATATAACAATGAAGACAGACACACTCCAAGTCTAAATGCATCCATAGAACATAAGTGAGTGCAAGTGCATGATATGAATCCGTAGACTTACCATGGTGTTGTGCGACACTACGTGAAGTTGTTAAGCATGTGAATGCTCTTAACTGTGACATGCAAGCAAACAACAGAAACAAAGACAACTTGTGTCACGCATGTGTGCTTTCTATGTAAGATTCCTCCAATGCATGAGCGATGAGATCGTGTAGTTTGAGTCGAGAAATTATAATCTGTGTGTGAGATTGATATTCAATGCATATAGATGAGTGATGAGGAGCCTCAGGTGTTTCAAAAATGTCCTGATTGGAAGTGAAACCAACGTCAGGATAGTGAGGGCTTGACATAACCATCAGCACGGGTTGAAATGCCTCGACAGTCTGTGGGTTTTCGACTTCGTCGACAAATAGATCATCATAAACAAGTGGTTTTCAAAAATCAACTACGATAGAATCATCATCGTGATCGAATATGGCGTTGAATAGATCACGACAGCTACAATCAGCAAAATCAATAATTTCATCGACATCCTCATGATCTGATGAATCAAACAGAGGGGTAGATGAGAGGCAGAAAAATTCACCCTTTGTGTTTCTGAAAAAGGTTGATGAAAAATCAAGTGGATTTTCAAAGAACGATTTATCCTCTCCATTGTCGGATGATGCACTGACATCCGATGTGTTCTGCGAATGATCAACAATGGGTGCATCTATAGACAGAGATAAACACGTGAAATCAGGGATGGCAGAATCACCAAAAATGTCAAGGAAAAGTAGAGGAGGTAGGAACAGAAGGGAAACATCCTTGGCTACAGGCTGTTGCTCAGGCTCCCAATCATACTCTTCATGAATGATAGCGCAGGTTGGTTGTGCAACACCAACTCTATTGATAGCTTGATCCTCGTTCACAATAGGTGTAGATTCCGAAATGGAAGAACAAAAGAAAGTGCAATCCGGAGGGTCAGCAGAACACAAAGACAGAGGTTGAGTTAAGACATGCATGTGACAACCCATGGGCTTCACAACCAAATCTGTGCAAAAATTGAGAGAAGTGATGTTGGGAGGATGTGACAGTTGAACTGATGTGTGTGCATGTTCTCCCACATAACTTTGTGGTGGTGGAGCTATTTGATGAGGGGACAACGGATAGTCACTTGTGACAGCGACCTTGTCCATCTGTGATTGCACAACTCCATCACTGAAGTATGCTTAGTGGGGTTTGAGCTTGAACTTGTTCTTCGGATTGACAGATTTGGTAAGACAATATTCAAACCTGTCCATGAGATACTGAAATTTCATTTGATTTTTTGGAGCTTGAAACTACAATACACGAAAGCAGTCCCAGACATCCATAGGCGATTCTTGTGGGGTATTTTGTTGTCGTAACAATTTTTGTCAAGAGGTTCTAGATCAAAATGATGGAAAGTAGATTCAATGTTAGGTCCCTATAATACTAGTGATTCCCCCATTAATATTGTCATTGTAGCCCTTATAGTTATTGTTTTACCGCTATTGTCCCCGTATTGTTATTATTGTGCCCCATAGAAGCCCACTAATGTTATTTTTGTGCCCTTATATTATTATTGTTATGTCAGCTTTGATTGTATTGTGACCCGTTAGACTCTTATATATAGAAAGGAGGTTTTGTCATTTGTATCATCAAATAATTGTTCATTTGTGTAATGTAAAGGAGGTTTCCCCCTCGAAGAGGCTGATTTTTAAGGCTTTGATCTTTTTTTCTATCTTTTTGTGAGTTGGTTTCATAACATTTGGTATCAAAGCTTTAGATTCTAGGGTTTCGCTGCTCCAAACAGGCCATCATGGAATTTTTCAATATAAAGTTTTTTCTACGATGTTTCAGAAGCTAAAAAAAAACCCATTTGCGAAGAAATCGTTTTGCACCTAGGGTCCGTGTTATCGAGAAATCTAGTGTCTATGCAGAGCTGCTAGTCCCACTAAGATGAGTAGCTATCTTAGAAATAAATAGATTAAAGTTACTTTCGTTTTCCTTTATGAGAAGTAGATAGGAGAGGAGCAAAGAATACCAACCTTGATCTTTCGCTTGGTTCTCCGCTTGTTCCTTCTCATCTTTGACAGATGTTTTCCGCTCTTCCCTTAACCAATCCGCTTCAAAGAGTACCTGTAAAGTCAAAGCATCATAATACCTTCAAAGTGTAGAGATCTACAGTCATAAACAATATAGGACCAGATATATATTGACCACGTGCATGCATATATCAGCTAACATACAAGAATGTGGAGGAAAACTCGAATAGTTTTATTGATATAGAGGTTAGAAGAGAGGATTGCAACCCATTGATCTGACCCAGTGTCATCCTCCCAGCATGAAATCCCTTCTTCACCTCATGAAAAGCTTAGATCACCCAACACTATGATATTGCACCAGGA
>APFE030984342.1:0-17774 GCA_000404065.3 Pinus taeda
GATGGGTAGATTTGCTCAATTAAAGTTGGAGAAGTGTTCTTATGTAATGATGAATTTGATGAGGGATTAGTGGAAAAAGTGATAATCATGGATGGATGAGGTTAGGATGAGATTGCTATTCATGATATCTCTCTAGATTGTTGAAACTCCTACACTACATCAATCATTGGCATTTATCCATGAATCATGTCAAACAAGAAAGATTTTCAGTGAACTAAGAAAACATAATTTCATTATCTATTTGCTTATTTCATGCATGGAAAAACTTGCAGAATAGTGTGAAACCTTTATGACATGTAATGCAAGGTTGAAGATATCAGAAGTGTCAATTAAATCCTATTCTTGAAAACTGGTAAATTGCTGGCCTAAGTAGCAGAAAATCCTAAATTCCACAAGAAATCATAATTTTTGGGGCTACATAGGATTTCTTTTCTCAAACCATGGTCCCTAAAGGGAGGAGTGAGGCCAAAGCTACCTACTATCAGCTTTTTGATATTCCTTTGTCTTCCTAAGCTACTACTAAATCAATGCACAAATGGAAGCAAACTAATCAAATCCACAACTACATGCAATGAAGTAATGCTAAAAACAATTCAACCACTGATCTATGAAATAAATAAAGCCTACAAATACAAGAAGAGGAACCTTTGCTGCTAGGGTTGAACCCTAATCCAAGAGTTTTAGCCATCTAAGTCAACTTAGTGTTGCATCAAGGAAATTCTCATTCTCATTATCATATCAGAAAGTTACACAACAATGTCTTCCACAAGTCTTTAGCTTGAAAATTCCTAATTATTTTACATAAAAAATCTGAATCCTAATGTCGCTCTAGGCATCTTTATTTATACAACTGAAGTCTACAACGACTTCCTTAAATCTAGGGAGGCTTGGCTCCCAAACTCAAGATGAACTGGTTGTTTAACCGTCACTAGCTTGACTGCCTTCTAATCTTCACGACTCAGTTTCTTGCAACTCCAAGCTAGTGTGATTTGATGGAGAGATATTGGAATGCGTGAGGATTAAATGAGGAGGATCTATCTCCTATAATATCTCCTCCTTGTGCCATTCGAATTTGTGTCATTAATTATCCAAAATTGCCATGATTTGCTCTCAAAAGCCTGGAATCAATGCACATTAGTCCACTAGACATAACATATCACTTTTACTCATCTCATTAAGACAAATATAATGAAAATATGTAAGGAATTATGAGAAGAGTTTATTTAAATAAGCTTGGAGGTGTATGAAGGTCCATAAAGTTACCCAATAAAGAGGCTCATCACCACCTAAGAGATGATGATGGTCATCCCTAATATTACAAGATAGGGCTTGTACATCACATTTGAGTGCCAATAGTTGACCTTGTTAGTTCTACATAAGCCCTTTTCCTCTTCTAAGGGTGATGTAGGGTAGTTTTTGGTCATGATGTCTTGGCATGAACATACCTTTGATGGCTTGTACGTTATAATATGGAGCACTCATTAACCCTTACCTCACATCTTAGTGCCTTTATGAGTTCCTTTGAAAATTTCACTAAATATATTTGTGTATTTAGTGTAAGTAAAATGAAAAAGTACTATTGACTTGGTTATAATTATTTGTTTTATTTAAACTATTTAAATAAATTTAAAAATAAAAAATTTCCAATTAAATAAAATCTTATATTTAAAAGGTATACCATTATAATAGAATCTTAAAAAACAATAAAATAAAGAAATAAAAGATAGAAAAAAGCATGGTATATGTTTAAAATAAACAAAGAAAAATTCATTGACTATTTAAAATTATATATTAATAATTATAGAATTAAATGCCAAAAAAAAGTACTTAGGAATTTGGAGATGGAATTAATAGATTATGATGGATTTAAATGTAAAACAATAAAAATGTCTAAAATATTAGATATGATATTAAAATATTTTTTTGTTGTTTCATAAATTTAGTGTTAAAAAGAAAATTAAATTCATGTTATATAAATTTAATAATTTAAAATTTGATTTTTTTGGTTTATAATTAAATTTTGAATAAGATAACATTAAAAATTACCTCAAATATAATTATTAAAATAAATCTATTTTTTGCAATATTAAAAACAAAATTATTATTAAATTGAGAAGTAAATGTAAATCTATATGGAGAGTATAATAAATGATTAGATTGAAGAAGAATAGTATCCACAATCATAAGATATAAGTAAAATGCAAATTTATATGGAGAGTATAATCTTTTATTCAATTGACATGTACTGTGAATAAGTACTATCATGGACATCTAAATGATATGATTATAATTCACTTGGAAAAATATGGATGTGACACTATTTTCCCAAGGAATGGACCAAGACATGGAATATGACAATTTATTTATCATAAATGTTATAATAGATTAATATGTTAAATGTGTTGTGGAATAATCCAATATCACTACTTCTATGATGTGAATTGGAACATTTTCATAAATTCTTTAAAGTAACAAGAAGTGGTTCCACAAGACAAAAATGAGAAGCCATAAAATTCATATAAAATAGTAAGCAATATTGAGGGTAAAAGAATTCGAATAAAGTATTTAAAAATGTGACAAAATAAAGTAGTATAGAGTGTCGTAAATGATATTCAAATTCACTTTGTCATTTTTTAATCACTAAAAGCTCCAAGTATTTATAATTTTAACAAAACATCCGAAATGTAACTCCAACAAGGAGCAACCTATGATTTAGAATGGAAATCTATGACGAGGTGACATATGAAACACATGATTCTAAACACCTTTTTAAAGCTATGGTTATAACCCAGACTCGAAATTTACCGTTCATATTTTTGTTTTTGATCAAATAGATTCTATTACTTCTTTGAAACGTAGCAACAATTTTTTTGAGGTATGCTTCTCCTTAACCTCATTCAAACCAAATTTATTAACTAGGAGAAATATACAAAAGGTGATATCAAAGTGCTAAAATTTACATTGTATCCTTAGAATAAATGCACAAAGCATCCAAAACACACATAGAATACATATGAAAAGAATTTCTGTCAAATATTATGAGGGGGTGAGACTTCCTATCTAGAATCATAAAAGTTTGCGGCTCTAGGGGCCCCATAAACATGAATCTCTAGGTGGTCAATCTGACCCTCAATATGATCTAATCACTTATTAGTGAATATTTGGCTCATTATAAGTGAATTCGTCTTGTCCATAATTTCCTATTTATTATGTTTTTAGTCAATCATGAATGTTATCACCTCATTCAAGTCATCATCTCTCTGTTTCTGTAGCTCCACCAGCAGTGCAATAAGACTCTGCAACTTCCTATATAAAAATTCTAAAGATGATGGTGCTTCCACATGGCTAGGTGATGAAACATATTCATGAGCTTATTCACCCTCATGAATAGCCTCAACACCCCCATCACCCTCCACTTCTCCTACGCACCTGCAATGGCCAACCAAGACTTCATGAGGTCACCCACCTTGCATGAAATGCCTCCTTCATCTAAGAATTCCACTATATAATCCAAAACACAAAGACCAATTTAATTCAACCACCCAAATGTTGTAGCTTGGTAATCAAATCCCGCTTCAAAACTCAAGAAGATAAAAATTGTCAGAAATTACATATTCTTCCACAATTATCACTAAAGAAGCACCCCCATGATTACAATACTTCCTCTTGAATAGAGTACCCCAAGAAACCAAGGACAGAGGTAGTGAGCCCGAGACCTCAAACTACATCTCTCAACCCTAAGAAAATTTCTCAATAGATACGTGCAATAAATACCACTAAAGACAATAGGGACCATGACAAATTATTGAAAGCATAAAGATGAGGGAACCCAAAAATAACAAACGACCACCACATCCAAAATTCCATTTACAAAGGAACTCCTAGGGCCTAGAGGCAGCGCGATATTTCTTACTAAACAAGGAAGAGAATAAAACCACCCTATTTAACTCCTATAGCAAGAAAATTTAGTAGTTCTCTTGTCCTCACCATGTCTCACAATCCAAAGGATAGTTCACCTCCCTTAAGCTCACTGAGGTGTCAAACCATGAAATTTAGCACACCATAGTGACCAAATCACAAGTCCCTCTAGCTTGCATTGTCCTTTCTTTATAAAGAAGCCACTTGAATGAGCATGCCTAGGTTAGTGGTCTATGCATAGTCAACATTCCCCTACCACCTTCCAAAACTCCGATACCTAGAAAAATCAACTTCTAAAAAAACAATAGTTCAGGCAATAATCTCATTCACATGTGTGTAGAATATTTTGGGTGTCCTATGCAACTTGTCTATGGCCCCTTCCCCCATCAATCCCCCATGTTTGGCCACACTCATCAAGGTAAACTTTAACCTTCATGTTATCCTAATTTTATAATACATATAAAAATTAAGTCTATATCTATCTATATATATATATATTCTTTCCATGGGTCAACTCCAAACTAAATGAAAAAAGAATTGGATATCTCTTTCATTTTGAGTTACGCACCATTAAAATGTTTTAATCATAATTTTAATTTTAATTTACCAATCATATATATATATATATATATATATATTATATAAGTTGAAATTTGGATATTTATCTATACTACTACAACATAGACACACAGACACACACATTCGTGCCATATGTCAACTCCAAGATAGATAAGGAAAACATTACACCTCCTTCATTTTGAGATAGACAGCGTTAAAATTTTTTAATCATTCATTATAATATTTTCAATTATTTTATATACAAAACGCATACTTTCCAATCTTCCCTTATTGTTAATGTATTTTAAATTCTAATTCATATGAAATATTGAAGGAATTATAGATCTCCATGATGTCATTGAATTAGAAAGCACAAATTAATTAAATGAAAAATATCCTTCACTTTATTTATTTATTGTCTACACTAAATTTCTTCTTGCCATGAATATTTTCTAAATATCTTCTATGAAATTTTATTAAGTATTAAAGAAATTTAACATCTCCTTGATATTACTAAGTGGGAAAAAAAATTAACAAAGGAAAAAACATTTTAAATTCAATTTTCTTCTCTTTATAAATGTTAAGTTGATATAAAATTCCTGCTAATTTGGGTGGCAATTGATGGTTCTCTTAAATGCATTTATCATCACCATGCATTCACATGGAAAGTGGCTCTCATCCGACTTCAATATGCCCACTCTGTATGCTAATCCATCGATTTCATGATGCCTAATCGACTGCTCCATATCCTCTGTGTGACCTCCTTGTACTAAACACTAATGCCTCATTCACTTACTTGGCGATGGAAAACATTATATATGTCTAAAAAATTCTTTGGCTCTTTTGTCTCCCAAATTTTTCATGATTCGTCACTCACCCTATCATACTCTTATTTCCTTCCAAAAGAAAAGCGACAATTCCCTCAATGATTCTAAATTCCTCCTCCTCATTCTCCCACATGCTACTATGGTTCAGGAGAGTAGATGTGTAAGCAATGGAGGCAATGGATGTGGTCGTGATCATCATTCCCATGTTGTAGATTTTGATTAAAAATTCTAATGTCTTCATTCCAAATATTAATGAAATCATACCACACAACGTGTCCTCCGTGGAAGCTGATGAATTATGGAAAGTAGGTGGTTGGCATTGGGCCTTAAAATTTTACTAGCCAAACAGTTATAGAAGCAACAACAAGCCAATGAAGCTTCCATAAGGAAGGTTGTTAATTCTAAGAATTTATAGTCTCTGCGAATCTCTACAGGGCCTTATCCACTCCTTAGAAATCTCCTTCTCTCCTCTCTCACTCTACCATTCCCACACTAGCTCCCAAGATGGTATAAACTCCCTTTCAATCTCACCCGCTTCCCCTGGGCACTTCCTCTTCGATCATTATTGATTATATGCAATTGAAATGTCAAGTGAGTGGAGCAGCTAACAAGGCACAACCATAGCAAGCTTTGAGTTCTTATGGTTGTCTTACCATTGAGGAGGAGACAAAATATGCACTAGCACAATTCTGGCCTCATAGCACACTTGATGGCTCAACAACTTCTAAAGGAAAGAAAAATGTTTGAAGCATCTTTTTGAATGGATTGTATTCTTAGCCCTAAGGAAAATTCTCACACGCTATTTTTTGTATTACAATCACCAATTATGTATGCTAGTAACTTTGGATTTGCCCATGAATAGATATTTCTTTGACCCTAGATTTCAAGCAATGACCTATTGGTTTCCCATGGTGAGAAGATGGTCTCAAACCTAGTTCCACCAGAAGACTAACATTATTATGGTTGTGTAAATTTTGTACATCATTTTTGCTAAGATGAATTTCTTTACATATTTACGAAAGAATATATATATAATTGTTTTATTTAAGGTTCACATTGAAATATTTTATATATTATCAACATCAAAATATTATTTCGTAATATGTGTAGAGTAGATATTGAAATATACTAGTTGGAATGAATATTCAAATTCTAATTGGGTGCATCATCCTATAATGCAACATGATGTGTTACATAAAGAAAATGTATTGAGTATCTCTCAAATCATACCCATTGATATTTTTTGTAAACCCGGGATCATAGAAAACATCATGATTGTAGTGAATTTCACTCCAAATGATATTTCTACCTATATTACTCTTTTCATATAGTTCTAATATGTATTCACTTGTACATATGAAGATTTATGTATCATTGATAGCCATATGCATGAAAGAAATAATCTACTCAAGAAAGGACTTCACCCAATAAACCCTCACAAAGTTGATATCCTTAAGGAAGGCGTTGAAAAATTACTTAAATCTTAGTTCATATGTCTATTTTCCTTAATTGAATAGGTTTCCAACATCATTCTTGTCACAAAAAAAGGGTACAGTTCATGTTTTTGTCATCGAAAGGAACTCAATAGGGAATTACCAAAAGGTAACTATCCAACCCCATTGATTGACCAGATCATTAATGGTTCACTAGTAGTGATATTCTCATTCATGGATTCTTTTATTTGCTATAAATAGATTGAAATCAAATCAAAAGATCAATATAAATGGCTTAAGTTTTCCCTTAAGGTACAATCACATATCAAAAATTGTCCTAGGGTCTTAAAATCATTGGATCCACCTTCTAGTGGGACATGCCTTCTGCTTTTTATTACATCACATGGCTTGTAGATGCATATATGGATTACCTCCCCTCTTACTCTCACAGACACACTAACAATCCAATGAATTTATGAGCCATCCTTATGCATTGTTGCTACTATAATACTCATTTCGATCCAAAAATTCATATTTCTGTTGTTTCCAAGAGATTGTAAGGTTTAATTATGTTAAATTACATGATCTTGTCCCTTAATTTCACTAACAAAAACATGCGAATGAATCTTGCAATAATTCTCAAAATTCTCTTTCTTACATTCTCGCAAACAGTGTGCATGAAAACATTTCCTTGAACACTTTTAATTCAAAGAAAAGAACATTGATGGTAGAGACATTTACTCAAATATTTGCATGGTTCCAAATATGAAACCCTTACTCAAAGTATGAAAAAAGATAGCTAGACTAATTTATTATTAATTTGGAGAATGCAAATACACGACAATCACTACATTTTGGATTTAAGAGATCTGTGGTTTGTATCTTTCGAATTATTGACCGAAGAATCCACAGTATGAAAATTTTTATACCAACGTTTCAAATCCCAAATTCTTTTATCATCATTCTTAACCCTAATGATGGATCCCATTTGGGATTTGAAACGTTGGTATAAAAATGTTCATACTGTGGATTCTCCGGCCAATAATTCGAAAAATCACTCCATTAATAAAAAATTTGAAAATTATGAGTAAATGAGAAATTTGGCATGTTTTGGCTATAAGAGTGGCTAGTAGGGTTAATGCTAAATTTTTTTATGGACAATAATTACTTCTTCCATAAAGTATCTTGATCCTTCTATAGAAAATCACTCCCCACTAGACAAACTCAAATTCTATATAAATAAATTCATTTTTTTTAGATAATCTTTGACTTTCCATAAATAAACTTAGTTGTTTCAATAACATAATGTATCCACAAATAAAATTACTTGCTAGGGAAATTTAACCTCTCCACAAATAAACTTAGACACTATAACAAACTTTGTCTTTTCACAAAAGAAAGATTTGACATCCTCTAAAGATGAAACCTGAACTTCAATGCAGTACCGCTCAAAAATCTGAATGATACCTCCCCTTAACCATATTGGGTGGTTGGATTTAGCACTAAATAAAAATCCTTAATGAGGTTCTCATCCTTACAACTAAGCTCTTAGAGCTATCAAATGAAGTATGAAATATAATAACTAATATAGGTTCAAAAATGAGCTACGATTCTCCTTTTCTAACTTGTATCATCACAATATGATGATTCAATAGCACGGGTCATAAAAATACCATGAATCTTCCCTTTTTATCTCTTTCCTACTCAATAATATAAATGGATTTCAATTTTAATTTTTTATTTTTCCCATAATCACTTAATAACACCAGTTAATTTAACTATTCATTCTCACTTCTAAATTTTTATGTATTCACTTGAGTGATAGCCAAACAATTTAATTAATTGATCCCTATTTTACTTCTATAGCCTATGGGAATCAAATAGTCCACTCAGTTAGTGGCCATTCAAAGAAAGGGAAATTACATGGTCAACCCTCTCAAGGTTGAGCAAATCATTAATATGGTTCATTCATATACTCTTACTAAGCTTTACAATTTTCAAGAGAAAGTGAACTTTTTATATCAATTAACTTCCAACTATGTTGACGTTAAAAAAGGTTTCATGCACTTTCTCAAAAAGGCACTATTGTGGTGGCTATAATTGAACGACACTGATAGGAAGCCCTAGATTAAAGTGGTATGCCTATGGTATTCTATACATGAAACATTACATTATTCCCTATATTTCAAATTCATTCTTTATGAAGGTGGTAATTGGTCATGGCGATTTCAACTCTCTCATCCTCATCCTCGAGATTGGGTTGGAAAGAATTACCCTCGAGGTTTATGCCACTACAATAATGAGGAAATAAGATAAGTCCACAATAAAAAAACTAAAAACAAAATGCAAGAGATGGTTGGGAAAATATTTAGTACATGGGGAAAATCCCAGTATGATCTCTACTTCCCTCATTATTCATCACTCAGTATTTAGAGTACTTGATGCTACCCTAATTAAATGAAACCCTTGTATTTCCCAACCCCAATGAGAAATAAAACAAAACACCTTAAGAGGTAATGAATTTAAATCTATCAAATGAAAAATCGAGCTTGTAAACTATCCAGCCATATCAAAGCATTATTATAAAGAAGTAAATGGTGTACTAGAGTAGTGGAAATATAATTCTAAGAAAAGGGGTAACTAGTGCATCCATGACTAATCCCTACTTGCATATATACACTCTAGATGTTGGACCACCATTAGTTGGTCACTTGGGTATGGCACCTAGCCTTGAAGTCTTTCCCAATACATTACCACATCTCCACTTGTACACATGGACTAACGTTTGGACTAGGACCTACAACTTCCCCTTGAGGGTTAGAAACACATATTAGGGTTATCCACCGATCCATCACAAATATAAGAGAGGCAACAAAAACATGCCACTTGGTCTAGTTAGATACTTGATGGTGATCATTGTGTGAAGTATTGTTTGTGTATCTTACATTACGTATGGTCCTCTATGATGCTTCTATGGTTTGAGTTACCTAATTATGGATTGATTGGAACTTCATTATAAGGATATTTTGTGGGATTATTGACATCATAGTAATAGAAAATGTTATAGGTGATTTCCCCACCTACTAAGTAGTTGAGTAGAAGTTGTACTCTCCAAACCAAAGAGAGAGATTAACTTTGATGGTGCAATATTGCCCACCTAGGATAGGGAATTAGACTGATTGAGGGATTTATATAATTTTTGACATTACAAGGAATCCCAAAATGCTATAGCATTGAGCCCATGATGCTTAACATTGGAGATATTGATGATTTGAGCAGTGAACCTAGGATTCCCCTAGCATGGTGTTGACACTATTTGATACGAATCACTTCATCCACCTAATAGATGATGATGGTCATCCTTAATATTACAAGATAGGGCTTGTACATCACATTGGAGTGCCAACAATTGAGCTAGTTAATTCCACATAAGCCCTTTTCCTCTTCTAGCAGTGATGTAGGGCACTTTTTGTTCGTGATTCTTGGCATAAAGATACCTTCGATGGCTTGTACATGATAATATGGAGCACTCATTAGCCCTTACCTCACATCTTGAGGCCATTTTGAGTTCATTTGAAAAAATAACTAAATATACTTGTGTATTTAGTGTAAATAAAATTAAAAAATACTATTTGACTTGATTATAATTATTTATTTTATTTAAACTATTTAGATATATTTAAAAAAAAAGTTGCAACTAAATAAATCTTTATATTTAGAAGGTATAAAATTATAATAAAATCTATAAAAATAAAAATAAAAAAATAAAGAAACAAAAGATAGAAAAAAGCATGGTATATGTTTAAAATAAATAAAGCAAAACAATATGATGACATGGTAATAAATTCATTGATTGTTGAAAAATATATATTAATAATTATAGAATTAAATGCCACAAAAAAAGTGCTTACGAATTTAGAGATGGCATTAATAGATTATGATGGATTTAAATGTAAAACAATAAAAATACCTAAAGTATTAGATATGATATTAAAATAGTTTTTTGTTGTTTCATAAATTTAGTGTTAAAAGGAAAATTAAAGTCATGCTATATAAACATGTTTCTGATTCCGTAGCTCCTCCAGCAGTGTGGTAAGAAGCTGCAACTACATACACAAACATTCTAAAGATGGTGGTGCTTCCTCATGGCTAGGTGATGAAACATTTCCATGAGCCAATTCACCCTCATGAATATCCTCAACACAACCATCAACCTCCACTTCTCCTATGTGCCTGCAATGGCCAACCAGGACTTCGTGAGGTCACCCACCTTGCACAACATGCCCCCTTCGTCTAAGAATTCCACTATATAATCTAGAACACAAAGACCAATTTAATTCAAGCACCCAAATGTTGTATCTTGGTAATCAAAACCCGCTTCAAAACTCAGCAAGATAAAAATTGTCAGAAATCACATATTCTTCCACAATTATCAGTAAAGAAACACCCCCGTGATTATAATAATAGTTCACCACCCTAGAGACCAAAGCACAAGCCCCTCTAGCTTGCATTACCCTTTCACTCTAAAGAAACCACTCAAATGAGCATGCATAGGTTAGCGGTCTATGCATAGTCAACACCCCCTACCACATTCCCAAACTCCAATATCTAGAAAAATCAGCTTCCGAGAAAAGAGAATTATTCAGGCAATAATCTCATTCACATGTTTGTAGAATCTTTTGGGTGTCCTATGCAACTTTTCTATGGCCCCATGTTTGGCCACATTCATCAACGTAAACATTAACCTTCATGTTATTTTAATATTATAATATAGATATAAAATAAGTAGTCATATATATATTCTTTCCATGCGTCAACTCCAAACTAAATGAAAAAGAACTGGATATCTCTTTCATTTTGAGTTACACACCACCAAAATGTTTTAATCATAATTTTCTTTTTCATTTACGAATTTAATATAATATCATAATTGTTTTTTATTTACCAATTTAATATAATACTACTACAACATACTACTACAATATAAATCTGGACATTTATCTATACTACTACAACATAGACACACAGACACACACATTCGAGTCGTATGTCAACTCCAAGATAAATAAGGAAAAATTACGCATCTCCATCATTTTGAGATAGGTGCCATTAAAAGTTTTGAATCATTCTTTACAACTTTTTCAATTCTTTTATATACGTAATACATACTTGCCAATCTTCCCTTTTTGTTAATGTATTTTAAGTTCTAATTCATATAAAATATTGAAGGAATTATACATCTCCATGATGCCATTGAATTAGAAAGCACAAATTAATTAAATGAAAAATATCCTTCACTTTATTTATTGATTGTTTACACTGAATTTCTTCTTGCCATCAATATTTTCTAAATGTCTAGTATGAAATTTTATTAAGTATTAAAGAAATTTAACATCTCCTTCATATTACTAAGTGGAAAAAAAAGTTTAACAAAGGAAAAAATATTTTAAATTCAATTTTTTTCTCTTATAAATGTTATGTTGATATAAAATTCCCACTAATTTGGGTGGCAATTGATGGTTGTCCTAAATGCATTTATCATCACCATGCATTCACATAGAAAGTGGCTCTCATCCAACTTTAATATGCCCACTCAGTATGCTAATCCATCGATTTTCATGTTGCCTAATCCACTGCTCCATATCCTTTGTGTGATCTCCTTGTACTTAACAATAATGCCTCATTCACTTGCTTGGTGATGGAAAACATTATGTATCTCTAAATATTTCTTGGCTCTTTTGTCACCCAACCTGTTCATTGTTCATCACTCACCCTGTCATACTGTTATTTCCTTCCAAAAGAAAAGCTACAATTCCCTTAGTGATTTTAAATTCCTCCTCCTCATTCGCCCACTTAATACTATGGTTCAAGAGAGAAGATGTGTAAGCAATGGAGGCGATGGATGTAGTCGTGATCGTCATCCCCATGCTATAGATTTTGACGAAAAAATCTAATGTCTTCATTCCAAATATTCATGAAGGCATACCACACAATGTATCCTCCATGGAAGCTGATGAATTGAGGAACATAGGTGGTGCGCATTGGGCCTCGAAAGTTTACTAGCTCAACAGTTATGGAGGAAACAACAAGCCAAAGAAGCTTTTAACATTTCTTAAAGTCAGTTTTGCTTGAAATATAATAGAGATTTTATAGAATACTAAAGGTTTTAACTCATTTATATGTTCAAAGATTAATTTTAAAGTACAATAAATCTCAATCTTACTTAAGAATTGTGATCTAATTTAAAAGAAAACAGCCAAAAAAATTATAATCTAAACTAATTTATAAAATATTTTAATATATTCATAATTAAAATAGACATAAAGTATAAAAAAGGTTATTATTAAAACATTGATATTAAAGGATTATTAAAAAGAATTATTTAATTTTTTTTAAAACAGTGGGAAAAGTTATCATATTTTAGTTGTTAAACTAAGATTACAGATAGCCATCACATATTGCTATCTCTTAATTCAGAGTTACTCATCATTATTCATGGAAAGCCACATCACGAGTAATTACATTGACGGTGGTTAGTAAGGCTTCATACTCTTTTTATAATTATCATTAATTTTTTTTCTTATTTTTGCTAATATTTATTTAAATATTATATCTTAAATTTTAATTATTTTCCATAAAGGATTTGATGTAACATAAAAACCGTAAAATTAATCTGATGTAATAAATACTTCTTGTGTATAAAAGAAACTAAATATAAGTAAATATTAATTCATAAAACTATAAATAATAATTCACTATTCAACATTAAATACATATTTCAAACTTTCACCATTATCATTTATCATTTTTAAGATAAAGAAAATTATATGAAAATTTGATTTTCTTAAAAAGACAATTTAATTGTAAAAATAAATATTATGTTATTAATATAAAATATTTATACACATTTTTAAATTTTAGCATAACTAAGATGTAAAATTAGAATAACATGTTTTCATTTAAATATTTTTGTGAATATATAATCATTATGTCAGTGAAACATAAAATGTTATGATAAAATTATGTAAACCTTATCACTTAACCTTTTTTGGAGTTGTGTATGAAATGCAAACAAAATTACCATATATGGTTTTTTGTTTTAACTTTCCATATTTTTTTTAAATATGTTTCAATTTATAAATTATTATTTTAAAAATATATTTTAATTTATAAATTCTTACTTTACACAACCATATTAATAATAATAATTGAAAAACAAAAAACTCCAAAATAACTAAGGAAATTTACCGTTACTTAATTTTTTCTTGACTTACAGTTAATTATTTAATTTACAATAAGAAACGACTTCGCTGAAAAAAATTTCCATTGCAAAAGTGGGAGTGGGAGACCTCCCTAAAATAGAAATAAGTATGATGCATGAGTTTGTCGGAAAATCCTGAGAAGCCGGAGTGAAAGCGATATTGTCTAAAGTATATCCGTTGATCTGTCGAAAGCCAAAGAAAGCCGAAATATCCGATCAGTAAAAAGCCAAAGAAAGCCGAAATCTCCGCTGATCTGTAAAAAGCAAAGAAAGCGGTTATCTAAAGTATATCCGCTTATCTGTAACAAAGCAAAGAAAGCGGAAGAGTCAGAAAGAAATTTAGTTTGTGATATGTTTTCTTGGAAGAGCCTCCATTTGGGTGTCTGGTTCTTGTGTCTTTTAGGTTAATGTCCAAAATTTGTATGTTGAGAGAAGAGGATGACAATGGATCTCTGTTGGATGCAATTTCGATGAATTCTCTTTCTGTCGATGAGCACAGTGGATTTGGTCGGGAAGTTTTCTTGATCCTCTGCTATTTCTTGATTCTCTGCTATTTCTTGATTCGGTTATATGCTCTGTCCCTTTAGGTAAAATTTGTATGTTGACAGGAGGATGACAATGGATTTCTGTTGGATGCAATTTTGATGAATTCTCTTTCTGTCGATGAGCACAGTGGATTTCATCTGGAACTGTTCCAGAAGATCCTCCGCTATTTCTTGATTCGGTTATTGATTTAGATATACCCTCTGTCCTTTTGTATATATCGAAGTAAATTCATTTATGATTTAGACCCTCTGTCCCTTTGTATGTTTATATGGAAGTAAATTCATTTATGATTTGATGCACAGGAACCACCAACCACCAAGGGGAGAGTTGTTATATTACAATGCGCTCTTGTCGCTGATGCTACGCAAACCCTCCTTCACCTTGTGCTATTTCTTTGACTATTCCAAATTGGTTTCTGGTAATCTGTTTATTTCCTTTGTCTATGTTTTAATGTAATTTGTTGTTCTCATAAAGTCTCTATTTCATTTTCTTTAACTAGTTTAACCTCCCTCGCCTTAGTTTAGTTGATTTTGATAATTAGTTTATCATGTTCGATCTAGGTTTCATTTCTATCTTGGCTTTCAAATTTGTGTTGGTTGGTTGCAAGAAAAATGACCTGCAAAATTTTGAGGGTTTCCCTTAGGTTTGGTTTCATTTTTCCATATTAGTGTAAGATCCATTGAGTTCTTGAGACGAATTTCAACCAAACTAAAGACTATCCTTCATTGCCATTTTCGATAGATTTCAAGGAAACTGCACTAGCTGTATGGTGGCCCAGCATGTAAAACAGTGGCAATGTTTGGACCTCATCTCATCTCATCTTCGGAGGAGATGAACTTCTATCTTCATTTAAATCGTCCAGTTTCCAGTGAAGCCCGTAGGAGATCGAATCCTTCCTCCAGCTGTGCAACCCAGATTTTCGCGATTTGACTGTATAGAAAACAAATCCCCTACGAACTAAGAGATTGTTCCATCGTTTTTATTTCTATTTCTATATCTATTTCTATTTCTTACCAGGGGATCAAGTTCAGCGAAATCTAATATCACCCAAATCTGAAGGGTAGGCAAATTGAAAGCAATCCATCAATGCCACAAAATCTGTACTACCTAACCAAATAATGGGTCTGACATTCATCCTTTTTCAAATCACATTTGAGCCCATTTGTTGGATTTTAGTGTCAGATTTCCTTCCCGTGTCATCCCTTTCCAGTTGACTATCTATGAATCTATTCGGAAAGACGCCCATGAAATATATAGTTTCAATTTTTACAAATAACTTAGCGCCAACTCTGTATGACACAACCCATCATTTTATATGAAAGAATGGCGTGGTTGTCAAGTTATCCTGTTTGAATTTTTCTTGCATTCAACGACCTATGAACCCCAGCCAACTAAATTTGTTTCTGAGGTATAAACACAGAGCTGAATAGCTACAATTAGTTATCCGTCATTGTCAAGTTATCCGGTTTGAATTTTTCTTGCATTCAAGTACCTATGAACCCCAGCCAATTAAAAGCAATCCATCCATGCCACAAAATCTGTACTACCTAACCAAACAAATAATGGGTCTATTCATCCTTTTTCAAATCGCAATCCCGAGCAATCCCTTTCCAGTTTTATTTGTTTTATCTATAATTGTGAGTTTTCCTTCCCGAGCAATCCCTTTCCAGTTGACTATCTATGAATCTATTCGGAAAGACGTCGATGCACTATCCCATTAATTTTTATTGCATTCAAGGACCTATGAACTTTTTGTTTACGGAACATATCAAACCCTGCCTCTTCTTTTAGCGTTGATTTTAAAGGTTGAATACATACATACCGACGTACGTACTGCCGTTTTTGTAACCTTGTGTTTCCGCCACCCTAACCCGATTTGGGCCAACGATGTGCGAGATTATAATATTATGATTATTATTATTATAGCGGACGTTTTCTGATGTATTGTTGTGTTTGTGGTATACTTATGTGTTTGTGGTATACTTATATGGAAGGGTTTCCAGAATCTATGTTTATGATCACGGTGATTGTTATTTATTTTATATTTTTAAAGATTTTATATAATTAATTTATTGATTTTAAATAGTCTTGGCCATTAAGAATAAACATTGACTTCCGTGCGATCTCTTTCAACCGGGTTTCATACTATTTATATAAATCTTACACATTTTTATCAATTAAATTGTTGTTTTAATAATTATTTATTTATATTGTAATTTTTTTTACTTATTATTTGTTACATTATCATTTATATATTGATATTTGAATTATCATGGTAAATAATGTATCAATAAGTATTATAAATGAAGAGAATGAAATGATATGCAATATTAGTTTGATTATTTTTAGTTTTCTTAGGAAGAGGAGGAGGAAATAATCACTCACTAAGTATTCTAAATAAAGAGACTGAAATGATATGAAATTTTAATCTTTTTTGTTTTTTCTTAAGTTTTCACAAGAGGTGGAGGAGGCAAAGGAAGAGGCAGAGGAAGACGAGGTGGAGGAGCAAGTGGTGGTGGACAAGGAGGAGGAGCAGCATGAGGTGGTTGTGGTGGACCCGGAGGCGGAGGAGGAGTAGGAGGAGGAAGTGAAGGCTGTGGAGGAGGAGGTGGAAGTGGATGTAGAGGAGGTGGTGGTGGACGAGGAGGAGGAGGAAGTGGAGGTGGAGAGAGGTGGTGGAGGAAGTGGTGGAGACAGAGGTGGAGGGAGAAGGCAAGAGGAGGAGGTGGTGGTGGTTGGTGGTGAGGTGGTGGTGGTAGAGGAGGTTGAGTTTGGGGAGGACGATGAGGAGGGGGAGGAGCATGAGGAGGAAGTGGAGGTGGATGAGGAGGAGAAGGTGGAGGGTGGGGAAGGTGGCGGTGGAGGTGGAGGAGGAAGGGGATGGAGGGTGTGGCAGTGGAGGTGGAGGTGGAGGTGGAGGAGGTGGTGGTCTAGGAGGAGGTGGATGTGGTGGAGGAGGAGGTAGAGGAGGACGTGGCGATGGTGGTAGAGGAGGAGGTGGTGGAGCTAGGGGAGTAGGATGAGGAGGAGGAAGAGGTGGTGGAGCTAGGGGAGTAGGTGGAGGTGGAGGAGGAGGAAGTGCAGGTGGAGGAGGTGATGTTGGAGATGGCGGAGGTGGAGGAGGCAGAAGTGGTAGAGGAGGTGGAGGTGGACGAAGAGGAGATGCTGGAGAAGGATGTGGAGGAGGAGAAAGGGGAGGATGAGAAGGAATCGATGGAGGAGGTGGAGGTG
>APFE030984363.1:0-12694 GCA_000404065.3 Pinus taeda
ATTATTAATGTTCTTGTTCATATTTATTATTTATTCTTAGTTATTTATTATTAATTCTTGTTATTATTCTTATATTATCAATGTATTTATTAATTATCGTTATTTATTTTTATAAATTATTATTTTTATTGCTAACAATCATATTTTTATTGATGTTGAGTTAATTACTTATAAGTTAAATATCTCGTTATTTTTATTGTTCATATCTGTTATTATCATTGTTCCTATCTATACTTATTATTCTTATCTATTATTATTGTTATTTATTCTTATTCATTGTTGTTTATGTTATCATTATTACTATATTAATCCTAATTGTACTTCATAAATTATATTAATATTTATATTATTATTGTTTTTATTATTAATTATTATTTATATATACCTATTAATTATTATTTATACTATTATTTATATTTACATTTATAATTATATTTCATTGTTATTGTTAGCTAATATTTAAATGTTTATTATTATTATTTATATTATTGATATTCCTCTTGCCTAGGTTTCTAAAGAGCAGCAAAGTTAATTTAACCAAGGGGTATTAGAGGGGTAAGTTATTAAGCTAGATGATCAAGAATCTCTAACCTAGTTATTGAGATTATTTGCGAGTGTTAGCAAGGGGTTCCAATTTTTGCTAATTTCCATGCCACCATCCCTATTCAGGTTCTTAGGATGTTTAATGATTTCAATAGCTTCTCTAACCTTACGTTTGAAATGGTGTTCTACATTGGCAATGACTTTGGTGTCTTCCAGGCATATATGGTGATTAGTTTTACCTACATGCTCAGCTAGGGCTGAGGATCGGATTCTTTCGTTACGGATGTCTGCACTATGCTCTTTGAGTCTAATCCTAACGGATCTACCAGTTTCTCCTATGTATTGATCCCCACAAGAACATTTGATGATACATACTCCTTTTTCTTGAAGTTGTTCTTGGTTGTCCTTAACAGATTTCATTCTTTGTTTAATGGTAGACAAGGGTTTGAATGCAGTCTTTATATTTTTCTTATTGAGGATTTTTGCTATTTTGTCAGTGATGCCTTGGATGTAAGGAAGGTAGGCATTCGAGGTTGGGGTGTCTTTTGTCTTGTTTTTATTATTATAAGATTTCGCTTTTTGAATGGCTTTGTATATGCTTTTATTGTTGTACCCTAGGTTGGCAAAAGTTCTTTTAAGGTATGAAATTTCTTCATCAGTATGGTTTATATCAGAGATTCTATAAGCTCTAGTGAAGAGGGTTTGTAGCAACCCCATTTTTTGGGCATGGTGGTGATGAGAGTCGGCATGAAGGTAGTTATTTGTATGGGCTTTCTTTCTAAAAACTCTGTGACCTATGGAACCATCCTTCCTTCTTATGAGGAGAATGTCCAAGAAAGGAATGCAATTATTTTCTTCTACTTCCATTGTGAATTTGATGTCTTCAGAAAAGCTATTGAGATGGTCCAGAAACTTGCTTAGCTCATTCTCGCCATGAGGCCAATTGACACTGGTGTCATCTACAAACCTGGCCCAAGATTTGGGTTTTAATGGATATGAATCCAGCGCCTTCTTCTCGAATTTTTCCATGAAAAGGTTTGCCATGATTGGTGAGAGAGGAGATCCCATAGCAACACCTGAAGTTTGTTCAAATATTTCACCCTGGAAGGAGAAGAAGGTGGAGCGAAGACAGATTTCGGCTAATTTTGCGGTCTGGGGATCTACTACTTCTTTAACTACCTGAATAGCTTCATCTAGGGGAATTTTGGTGAAGAACTGGACTACGTCAAAACTAACGATTTTATCTCCGGGGTCTAGCTTGGTGTTTTTAATGTATTTTACAAATTGATTGGAGTCTTTTGTAAGAGCTAGTCTTGCCCACTAGCAGGAATAGAATGCTAGCGACGTACTTGGCTAACTCATAAGTGGGGGACCCTATGGTGTTGACTATGGGTCTTAAGGGGACATCTTTTTTATGTATTTTAGGGGCTCCATAGATCCGGGGGGTGATTTCACTGTTAGGAGTCAATCTCTTTTTTATTTTATCATCAAGATTGGTTTCTTTAATGGCTCTCTTTACAAGGTTTGCGATTTTGGAGATAGGGTTTTTCTCTAGCTTCTTGTAGCTACCACTATTATATAAGTGGTCTTTCATTTTGTTAATGTAATCTTCATAATCCATAATGACTGTGGCACCTCCTTTGTCAGCCTTTACAATTACTATGTCCTTATTATTTCTAAGACTTTTTAGGGCTTTAAGTTGTTCAAGGCTTAGGTTTCTTTCGGGGGGCTTGGCTTTTCTTAGGATAACTGCGACCTCTTGTCTGATGAGTTCTTTGTCATCATCCTTAAGCGTCTTGATTCCATCTTCTAGGTTGCAAATGATTTCTTCATTGGGGATTTTGTTAGGGGCTAATGCGAAATTAAGACCTTTGTTAAGGACCTCCACTTCTTCTTTCTTCAGCTCATAAGAGGATATATTGACCACTTTTTTATTATCCAGGTTATTGTTCCTAGGGTTATTTTCTATATTACCATTATCTACCATGTTATCGTGAATGGTGCTAACACAACTGCTCTCTATGTTTATTTTATCTAATTTATTACTAATATTAGGCTTATTAACCAATAATTTATTTAATTTGGAATTAGATGCGTACCTGGAATGATGGGCGCTCCCCAAGCTACCTGCTCCCACCTCATATGTGTATATTTCTTCCATTTTGCTGCGCAGCTTGATACCTTCCGGATTGTCATTATGCGGTGGGGCTCTGACTATAATGTTATTGGCATTAATTAAACGTTGGTCCACCATATCAGCTGAGTGGTCTTCAGTTGTAATTTCGCTGGTACGCTGGCTGGGTTCCGAGCTGGTTGTCTCTGTGTCAATGTTGAGGTTGCGCAATGTTTTCTCGTCTATTTCGAATACTTCCTCATTGCCAGTTAAAACCTTGTGAGGAGGGGTCGTTTTGGCGTTTGTATTTCTGCTGCTTAGAGGAGTTATACGCTGTCCTATCCTTGTCATTACCTTGTGTGCAACCTGTGTATCGCCCTGATCTTCTGATTGCGTTGTGGCTGGGTTAGAACTGTTGGGACAGCGTGTTGCAGTTCTACGCTGTCCCATTCTTGATATTACCTTGTTGCGCCTGCGTGTCACCTTCGTAAACCATTCTCCATCCTGCGCATTGGTCTTGTGGCTTGGATCGCTTATCGGTTTGGCTGTTCTCGTGCTAGATTTGTTGGGACAGCGTGCCTCCTGTGTGCTAACCCAAACTGCATCCTGAGCATTAACTCCTGCAACGCTGTGGCTGGGTTCCTTTATTGTAGAACTGTTGAGACAGCGTGATACCTTTATTTCTTCTTCAGTATGATTCCTCTCACGTCTTTCCAGCTTATTTAGTTTGCTAAGGTGCTTAGACTCAGCGCTCTCTTTCACTTTGCTGGCCTTTAGTGCTGCGGAGGCATCAATGACTTTCCATAGGTCCTGTTCAATTGTTGTTGCTAGCTTTACGTGGGTTTTGAAGGCGGCTAAGGATAATTTTTCTAAAGAGGTTCTGGTTTTGCGAATATCAAGGCGGACGAGTGTTTTGCTAAATCGTTCAAATATTCTGTGATATTTTTGGTTATGTAACCTGTGTTTAATGTATGCAAGGTAGGTGTAAGATTTGAATCCCTACATTGCTTTAGAAAGTGAAGATCAGCTTCTTTTCTCCTTATTTTCACCCTAGTTTTTTTTAGATCACGGATC
Organism: Pinus taeda; assembly: GCA_000404065.3. Taxonomy (NCBI): domain Eukaryota; kingdom Viridiplantae; phylum Streptophyta; class Pinopsida; order Pinales; family Pinaceae; genus Pinus; species Pinus taeda. The sequence goes on from APFE030984363.1 coordinate 3,731, forward strand.
TCTTTCCAAGTATCCCCTCCGTGCAGGGTAACTATTTTGGATTGCAGATTACTGTGTTGTGATTTCTGAAAGGAGTTCGGATTTTCCACAGTGCTCATATTTTATGGTCGACGTTTCGAGTCTGAACCTAGACTCATCTTCAGGACAAATTGTGTGGAGAAAAGAAGGAAAAAGGATAGGTATAAATATGAAAACAGCTAGATGTAAAGATAATTTGGCCGACTCATTGTCTGTTTATTTTAATTTAATTATTTCTATTATTATTTAAGTCTCTAGTTTTCTTTGTTTATATTACTAATAATTAATTTGTTATTCTAATTTTTATTAATATTAATATTTAATATTTTGTTTTATTATTATAATAATAGATTTATTGTTATTAATTAATGCCTACGTTCTACATTAGTTCTATTGTTATTTGCCTATAATGCTATTCATAGCTAATTAATGAATCTTTATTTATATTGCTATATATGATCTTTATTTATTGTGTATTCTTATTAATTAATATTTTAATTATTGTTATTAATGTCTACTCTTTATTGTTAATTTAATTTAGTTATGTTAGTATTATTCCTATTGCTATTTAATACTAATGTTTTGTTTTATTTATTATTTGTTCTTCTTAATGTTATTATAATTCTTTTATTAATATTTTGTTTATATTTATTATTTACTCTTAGTTATTAATTATTAATTTTGGATGATATTCTTATGTAATCCCTATGTTTTTTTATTGATTGTTTTTTATTGAAATTATTATTTTTATTATTAGCTATGATATTTATTATTGCTCCTATCTATATTTATAATTCTTATCTATTATTATTGATATTTTATTTTCATTCTTATTCCTTGCTGTTTTTGTTATCTTATTACTATATTAACCCTAATTGAACTTCTCAACTAACATTAATATTTATGTTATCATTGTTTTTTATTATTAATACTTTATATATAACTCTTATTATTATACTGTTGTTTTTATTTTACATTACAATAATAATATTTTATTTCATTCTTATTGTTAGCTAATATTTAAATGTTTACTATTATTATTTATATTATACTAATTATGTTTATTTATCAATGATATTCTTCTTGCCTAGGTCTCTAAAGAGCAGCAAAGTTAATTTTATTAAGATCGCTGGTCAAGAATTTCTAACCTCGTTATTGAGATTATTTGCGGGGGTTAGCAAGGGGTTCCAATTTTTGCTAATTTCCATGCCACCATCCCTATTAAGGTTCTTAGGATGTTTAATGATTTCAATAGCTTCTCTAACCTTATGTTTGAAATGGTGTTCTACATTGGCAATGACTTTGGTGTCTTCCAGGCATATATGGTGATTAGTTTTACCTACATGCTCATCTAGGGCTGAGGATCGGATTCTTTCGTTACGGATGTCTGCACTATGCTCTTTGAGTCTAATCCTAACGGATCGACTAGTTTCTCCTATGTATTGATCCCCACAAGAACATTTGATGATATATACTTCTTTTTGCTGAAGTTGTTCTTGGTTGTCCTTAACAGATTGCATTCTTTGTTTAATGGTAGACAAGGGTTTGAATGCAGTCTTTATATTTTTCTTATTGAGGATTTTTGCTATTTTGTCAGTGACTCCTTGGATGTAAGGAAGGTAGGCATTCGAGGTTGGGGTGTCTTTTGTCTTGTTTTTATTATTATCAGATTTCGCTTTTTGAATGGCTTTGTATATGCTTTTATTGTTGTACCCTAGGTTGGAAAAAGTTCTTTTAAGGTATGAAATTTCTTCATCAGTATGGTTTATATAAGAGATTCTATAAGCTCTAGTGAAGAGCGTTTGTAGCACCCCCATTTTTTGGGCAGGGTGGTGATGAGTGTCGACATGAAGGTAGTTATCTATATGGGCTTTCTTTCTAAAAACTTTGTGACCTATGGAACCATCCTTCCTTCTTATGAGGAGAATGTCCAAGAAAGGAATGCAATTATTTTCTTCTACTTCCATTGTGAATTTGATGTCTTCAGACAAGCTATTGAGATGGTTCAGAAACTTGCTTAGCTCATTCTCGCCATGAGGCTAATTGACAGTAGTGTCATCTACAAACCTAACCCAAGATTTGGGTTTTAATGGATATGAATCCAGCACCTTCTTATCGAATTTTTCCATGAAAAGGTTTGCCACGATTGGTGAAAGAGGAGATCCCATAGCAACACCCGAAGTTTGTTCAAATATTTCACCCTAGAAGGAGAAGAAGGTGGAGCGAAGACAGATTTCGGCTAATTTTGATGTCTGGGGATCTGCTACTTCTTTAACTACCTGAATAGCTTCATCTAGGGGAATTTTGGTGAAGAACTGGACTACGTCAAAACTAACGATTTTATCTTCGGGGTCTAGCTTGGTGTTTTTAATGTATTTTACAAATTGATTGGAGTCTTTTTAAGCGTCTTGATTCCATCTTCTAGGTTGCAAATGATTTCTTCATTGGGGATTTTTTTAGGGGCTAATGCGAAATTAAGACCTTTGTTAAGGACCTCCACTTCTTCTTTCTTCAGCTCATAAGAGGATATATTGACCACTTTTGTATTATCCGGGTTACTGTTCCTAGGGTTATTTTCTATATTACCGTTATCTACCATGTTATCGTGAATGGTGCTAACACAACTACTCTCTATGTTTATTTTATCTAATTTATTACTAATATTAGGCTTATTAACCAATAATTTATTTAATTTGGCATTAGATGCATACCTGGGATGATGGGCGCTCCCCAAGCTACCTGCTCCCGCCTCAGATGTGTCTATTTCTTCCATGTTGCTGCGCAGCTTGATACCTTCCGGATTGTCATTATGCGGTGGGGCTCTGACTATAACGTTATTGGCATTAATTAAACGCTGGTCCACCATATCAGCTGAGTGTTCTTTAGTTGTAATTTCGCTAGTACGCTGGCTGGGTTCCGAGCTGGTTGTCTCTGTGTCAATGTTGAGGTTGCGCAATGTGTTCTCATCCATTCCGAATACTTCCTCATTGCAAGTTAAAACCTTATGAGGAGGGGCCATTTTGGCGTTTGTATTTCTGCTGCTTAGAGGAGTTATACACTGTCCTATCCTTATCATTACCTTGTGTGCCACCTGCGTATCGCCCTGATCTTCTGATTGCGTTGTGGCTGGGTTAGAACTGTTGGGACAGCGTGTTGCAATTCTACGCTATCCCATTCTTGATATTACCTTGTTGTGCTTGCGTGTCACCTTCGTAACCCATTCTCCTTCCTGTGCATTGGCCTTGTGGCTTGGATCGCTTATCGGTTTGGCTGTTCTCGTGCTAGATTTGTTGGGACAGCGCACCTCTGGTGTGCTAACCCAAACTACGTCCTGAGCATTAACTCCTGCAACGTTGTGGCTGGGTTCCTTTATTGTAGAACTGTTGAGACAGCGTGATACCTTTATTTCTTCTTCAGTATGATTCCTCTCACGTCTTTCCAGCTTATTTAGTTTGCTAAGGTGCTTAGACTCAGCGCTCTCTTTCACTTTGCTGGCCTTCAGTGCTGCGGAGGCATCAATGACTTTCCATAGGTCCCGTTCGATTGTTGTTGCTAGCTTCAGGTGGGTTTTGAAGGTGGCTGAGGATAATTTTGCTAAAGAGGTTCTTGTTTTGTGAATTTCAAGGCGGACCAGTGTTTTGCTAAATCGTTCAAATCCATATCCATTAAAACCCAAATCTTGGGTCAGGTTTGTAGATGACACCAGTGTCAATTGGCCTCATGGCGAGAATGAGCTAAGCAAGTTTTTGGACCATCTCAATAGCTTGTCTGAAGACATCAAATTCACAATGGAAGTAGAAGAAAATAATTGCATTCCTTTCTTGGACATTCTCCTCATAAGAAGGAAGGATGGTTCCATAGGTCACAAAGTTTTTAGAAAGAAAGCCCATACAAATAACTACCTTCATGCCGACTCTCATCACCACCCTGCCCAAAACATGGGGGTGCTAGAAACCCTCTTCACCAGAGCTTATAGAATCTCTGATATAAACCATACTGATGAAGAAATTTCATACCTTAAAAGAACTTTTGCCAACCTAGGGTACAACAATAAAAGCATATACAAAGCCATTCAAAAAGCGAAATCTGATAATAATAAAAACAAGAAAAAAGACACCCCAACCTCGAATGCCTACCTTCCTTACATCCAAGGAGTCACTGACAAAATAGCAAAAATCCTCAATAAGAAAAATATAAAGGTTGCATTCAAACCCTTGTCTACCATTAAACAAAGAATGAAATCTGTTAAGGACAACCAAGAACAACTTCAGCAAAAAGGAGTATATATCATCAAATGTTCTTGTGGGGATCAATATATAGGAGAAACTGGTAGATCCGTTAGGATTAGACTCAAAGAGCATAGTGCAGACATCCGTAATGAAAGAATCTGATCCTCAGCCCTAGCTGAGCATGTAGGTAAAACTAATCACCATATATGCCTGGAAGACACCAAAGTCATTGCCAATGTAGAACACCATTTCAAACATAAGGTTAGAGAAGCTATTGAAATCATTAAACATCCTAAGAACCTTAATAGGGATGGTGGCATGGAAATTAGCAAAAATTGGAACCCCTTGCTAACCCCCGCAAATAATCTCAATAACGAGGTTAGAAATTCTTGACCAGCGATCTTAATAAAATTAACTTTGCTGCTCTTTAGAGACCTAGGCAAGAAGAATATCATTGATAAATAAACATAATTAGTATAATATAAATAATAATAGTAAACATTTAAATATTAGCTAACAATAAGAATGAAATAAAATATTATTATTGTAATGTAAAATAAAAACAACATAAGTATAAATAATAATAATAGATATATATAAATAATTAATAATAAAAACAATAATAATATAAATATTAATGTAAGTTAAGAAGTACAATTAGGATTAATATAGTAATAATGATAACATAAACAACAATGAATAAAAATAAATAACAATAATAATAGATAAGAATAATAAGTATAGATAGGAGCAATAATAAATATCATTGTTAATAATAAAAATAATAATATAAATAAACAACAATCAATAACATGATAACATAAGAATAACAACCAGAATTAATAATAAATAACTAATAGTAAAATAATAAATTTGAACAAAATAGTAATAAAGAATTAGAATAACATTAAGAAGAACAAATAATAAATAACAAAAAACATTAGTAATCAATAATAAATAGAATAAGAATAATATTACATAACTAATTTTAATTAACATAAGAAATAGACATTAATAATAATAATTAAAATATAAAATAATAAAAATACACAATATAATTAAATATATAACATATTAATAAAGATTCATTATAAACAAATAAACAATAGAACTAATGAAGAATATAAAACCATTAATTAAGAAACTATAATTTAATTAAGGTCTATTAATAATAATATAAACAAAATATTAATATTAATAAAAATTAGAATAACAAATTAATTATTAATAATATAAACAAAGAAAAACTAGAGACTTAAATAATAATAGAAATAATTAAATTAAAATAAACAGACAATGAGTCGGCCAATTTATCTTTACATCTAGCTGTTTTCATATTTATACCTATCCTTTTTCCTTCTTTTCTCCACACAAATTGTCCTGAAGATGAGTCTAGGTTCAGACTCGAAATGTCGACCACTAAAATATGAGAACTGTGGAAATCCGAACTCCTTTCAGAAATCACACCACAGTAATCTGCAACCCAAAATAGTTACCCTGCACGGAGGGGATACCTGGAAAGAGATCCGTGATCTCGAAAAAACTAGGGTGAAAATAAGGATAAAAGAAGCTGATCTTCACTTTCTTAAGCAATGTAGGGATTCGAATCTTACACCTACCTTTGCATACATTAAACACAGGTTAGATAACCAAAAATATCACAGAGTATTTGAACGATTTAGCAAAACACTGGTCCGCCTTGAAATTCGCAAAACCATAACCTCTTTAGCAAAATTATCCTCAGCCGCCTCCAAAACACACCTGAAGCTAGCAACAACAATCGAACAGGACCTATGGAGAGTCATTGATGCCTCCGCAACACTAAAGGCCAGCAAAGTGAAAGACAGCGCTAAGTCTAAGCACCTCAACAAACTAAATAAGCAGGAAAGACGTGAGAAGAATCATACTGAAGAAGAAATAAAGGTATCACGTTGTCTCTACAGTTCTACAAGAAAGGAACCCAGCCACAGCATTGCAGGAGTTAATGCGCAGGACGCAGTTTTCAACAGTTCTACAATAAAGGAACCCAGCCACAGCGTTGCAGGAGTTAGTGCTCAGGACGCAGTTTGTGTTAGCACACAGGAGGCGCTCTATCCCAACAAATCGAACACGAGAACAACCAAACCAATAAGCGATCTAAGCCACAAGGCCAATACGCAAGACGGAGAAGGGGTTACGAAGGTGACACGCAGGCACAACAAGGTAATATCAAGAATGGGACAGCGTAGAACTGCAACACACTGTCCCAACAGTTCTAACGCAGCCACAACGAAATCAGAAGATCAGGGCGATACGCAGGTGGCACACAAGGTAATGAGAGGACAGCGTATAACTCCTCTACGCAGCAGATATACAAACGGCCAAACATCCCCTCCTCACAAGACTGGCAATGAGGAAGTCTTCGGAATGGATGAGAAAACATTGCGCAACCTCAACATTGACACAAAGACAACCAGCTCGGAACCCAGCCAGCGTACCAGCGAAATTACAACTGAAGAACACTCAGCTGATATGGTGGACCAGCGTTTAATTAATGCCAATAACATTATAGTCAGAGCCCCACCACATAATGACAATCTATAAGGTATCAAGCTGCGCAGCAACATGGAAGAAATAGGCACATCGGAGGTGGGAGAAGGTAGCTTGGGGAGCGCCCATCATCCCAGGTACGCATCTAATGCCAAATTAAATAAATTATTGGTTAATGAGCCTAATATTAGTAATAAATTAGATAAAATAAACATAGAGAGCAGTTGTGTTAGCACCATTCACGATAACATAGTAAATAACGGTAATATAGAAAATAACCCTAGGAACAGTAACCTGGATAATAAAAAAGTGGTCAATATATCCTCTTATGAGCTAAAGAAAGAAGAATTGGAGGTCCTTAGCAAAGGTCTTAATTTTGCATTAGACCCTAACAAAATGCCCAATGAAGAAATCATTTGCAACCTAGAAGATGGAATCAAGACGCTCAAGGATGATGAAAAAGAGCTCATCAGACAAGAGGTCGCAGTTATCCTAAGAAAAGCCAAACCCCCTAAAAGAAACCTAAGCCTTGAACAACTTAAAGCCCTAAAAAGTCTTAGAAATAATAAGGACATAGTAATTCTAAAGGCTGACAAAGGAGACGCCACAGTCATTATGGATTATGAATATTACATTAACAAAATGAAAGACCACTTATATAACAGTGGCAGCTACAAGAAGCTAGAGAAAAACCCCATCTCCAAAATCGAAAACCTCGTAAAGAAAGCCATTAAAGAAACCAATCTAGATGATAAAATAAAAAAGAGATTGACTCCTAACAGTGAAATCACCCCCCGGATCTATGGAGCCCCTAAAATACATAAAAAAGATGTCCCATTAAGACCCATAGTCAACACCATAGGGTCCCCCACTTATGAGTTAGCCAAGTACGTCGTTAGTATTCTATCCCCGCTAGTGGGCAAGACTAGCTCTTACATTAAAGACTCCAATCAATTTGTAAAATACATTAAAAACACCAAGCTAGACACCAGAGATAAAATCTTTAGTTTTGACGTAGTCCATCTCTTCACCAAAATTCCCCTAGATGAAGCTATTCAAGTAGTTAAAGAAGTGGCAGATCCCCAGACCGCAAAATTAGCCGAAATATGTCTTCGCTCCACCTTCTTCTCCTTCCAGGGTGAAATATTTAAACAAACTTCGGGTGTTGTTATGGGATCTCCTATCTCACCAATCGTGGCAAACCTTTTCATGGAAAAATTCGAGAAGGCACTAGATTCATATCCATTAAAATCCAAATCTTGGGTTAGGTTTGTAGATGACACCAGTGTCAATTGGCCTCATGGCGAGAATGAGCTAAGCAAGTTTCTGGACCATCTCAATAGCTTGTCTGAATACATCAAATTTACAATGGAAGTAGAAGAAAATAATTGCATTCCATTCTTGGACATTCTCCTCATAAGAAGGAAGGACGGTTCCATAGGTCACAAAGTTTTTAGAAAGAAAGCCCATACAGATGAAGAAATTTCATACCTTAAAAGAAATTTTTCCAACCTAGGGTACAACAATAAGAGCATATACAAAGCCATACAAAAAGCGAAATCTGATAATAATAAAAACAAGACAAAAGACACCCCAACCTCTAATGCCTACCTTCCTTACATACAAGGAGTCACTGACAAGATAGCAAAAATCCTCAATAAGAAAAATATAAAGACTCCATTCAAACCCTTGTCTACAATTAAACAAGGAATTAAATTTGTTAAGGACAACCAAGAACAGCTTCAGCAAAAAGGAGTATATATCATCACATGTTCTTGTGGGGATCAATACATAGGAGAAATTGGTAGATGCATTAGGATTAGACTCAAAGAGCATAGTGCAGACATTCGTAACGAAAGAATCCGATCCTCAGCCCTAGCGGAGCATGTAGGTAAAACTAATCACCATATGTGCCTTGAAGACACGAAAGCCATTGCCAATGTAGAACACCATTTCAAACGTAAGGTTAGAGAAGCTATTGAAATCATTAAACATCCTAAGAACCTTAATAGGGATGGTGGCATGGAAATTAGCAAAAATTGGAACCCCTCGCTAACCCCCGCAAATAATCTCAATAACGAGGTTAGAAATTCTTGACTAGCTATCATAATAAAATTAACTTTGCTGCTCTTTAGAGACCTAGGAAAGAAGAATATCAATGATAAATAAAGATAATTATTATAATATA